>PJEM01004505.1:0-40993 GCA_004023845.1 Helogale parvula | reverse complement strand
GGATGGGAAGCAGAAGAGCCAATGCTGTCTATGAAAAGGTACCTACTAGACATACACGAAAACAAAATTCAAGCACTTCATTGAGAAAAGTTAGAACATGGAACCCCAGGCCGGTCCCCTGCTCTGCAAGTCCAGCAGCCAAAATGAGCACAGTCATTTACTTTATGCTCCTGATTATCCTGAAGATAGAAGTATCAGGCAAAAATCAAGAATTACAAACATTTTAAAAATTAGAAAAATGCAACAAAATTTCGTTTTATTTCATAAAACCTAACAAGCCTTGTTTTCCATTTTGCCAGCTCAGCTATCAGTATAATAAACTGAAGTGTTTCAAGTAATTTGTGATCTGAACTAAAAAAAAGGTGATAGATAGTCCTAAACGGTGGATTCCCAGGCCTTTCTAAGTTGAGATTTCAGTTATCAAAACGTTCTTAAAACAATACAACAACAATAGCAAAAGGGGATTGGCAAAATAAAAGCAAATTGTTAAACATCTCTTGGGAAAAAATGTGATCATTTAATATATATACATACAGAAAGAGGTAATATTACAGAACCAAATAGATAGCATGATATTTGTTGATATTTATGGGATCCTTCCTATGCTGCATGTAACCTTTTAAGCATTTTTAATTCATTGAAGCATTTAACTCTAACATTATTATTTCCACTTTAGATGAAGAAAGTGAAGGTTAAAGTAATGAAGTAATTTGCCCAAAGACCCCTAGCTAGTAATGATCGGAACCAGCATTTGAACTCAGACCACAGTTTTAAGGACCTCTCATCCTCCCTTTTAAAAATCAATAATTCCCTATACACATTTGTAAAATGTGGGAATTAATATTTCTTAGCTCACAGAGTTTTTGTGATATTGTGAAAATTAAAATAGAAAATAAATGTAACTCCTAGTTCTGAGTCTGCCATGTATTAAAAAATGGATAATTATGGATATATGTTACAGAAATAGGGTTGCCTGGTTGACTCAGCTAGTAGAGCATGTAACTCTTGATCTTGGGGTTGTGGGTTTGAGTCCCACATTTGATGTAGAGATCACTGAAAATAAAATCTTTAAAAAAAGAAATAAACACACATCCACATATGATAGTATATAAAGTAATTTTAATCTGATATCAAGATATGGTTTTATATTCAATGTTTGTATCTTTTTACTATTTTACCATTTTATAATCATAAAAATAATTTAAAGTTATATATGAAAATGATTAGCCAAGAGTAGTATTTCTGGCAGTTATAAATATCTTATGAAAATTTACAGGTTATCATTAATTATTTCCTACCAAACACTTCATTTGAAACATATGTTGTATAAAAAAGTGAGATTTAGATCATGAAAATGAAAATATTATTTAGTTTATTTCAACATCTTTAGTCTTATATACACAAAAGTATCCCATTTTATAGTATGGTGTATATTGAATTTAGGATTATGAAATTGAAATCACAATTTTTTCTTTTTAATAAAATTGATGGAAAAATCCAAATAGTTGCATATATACATATAAAACTATAGTTTGAAGAGAAAACAAGTTCTAATTTGCGAGAAGAAGATTACATATTTCTGTTTTCTGAAAAAAATCCAAGTTGTGCCCTCTTTTTACCCAAAGCATTATATATTCCCACAAGTGAAATTTGACACATAGTCAAATGTCCAGGGGTTTTTGGGAAAAACAGACGATTCTCTTGTAAGATTTTGGAATTTGTTCACATTCTCTTATATGGATCTGTTAAGTCATACTACTTTTATTCTACATTGCTACTTAGTCTTCAGATTTAAGGTTTTGTTTTGTTTTAATCCTGTGGCAAACATTTTACAAAATTAATTTAGGGTAAGATAACTAAAGCAGTATTTTTCATGGATAGGACTCTACCTTTATTCTCATTGTTTTCCTTCTGCAGGTTATGTATTATTAAAAACAATATGTCATGTTCTTATAATGAATACCCTAAAGAAGAATGTGGACAGAAGAAAAAGGCAGAAACAATATGTGTCAGTCATGAAGGAGAACTGATTTCTAGCTTATAGAGCAAAATTAAATGACTAAAAATATCTAATCAACAGTGACATTTTTGAGTACCAGCTGTGCAACATAACAGGATTCATCTTAGTCTGCAAGAGAGTTTATATAGCTCGTCAGAGCATCGTGAGTAAAGTGTGGGACCAAGAGTCAGGAAATTTGTCGGCAGTCCCAGTGTTAGCACTCAGTGTAGGAATAAATCTGAGAATATTCATCTGTTTAAAGGGGATGTTGATGACTGTTAGGACATCATTTATGAAGAAATATAAACTAGAAAGTCTTTAGAAGTATGAATTCTGAAAGCTGAGTAGCTTCAGTGTATCACATATTTATTTAGGTGAACAGTTTAGTAACCTTGTATAAGTTACTTTATTTCTCTATGGCTTAGTATTCTCATTGATAAGGAAAGACTTATAATAGTATCTATCTCTTACGGTTGTGGGAAGATTGTATGAAGAAATGTATGTATAGAACTTAGCACAATAGCCTCTGTGTATTTTAGTTAATATTATTAATGGGGCACCTGGGTGGCTCAGTCGATTAAGCCTCCGACTTCAGCTCAGGTCGTGATCTCACGTTTGTGGATTCGAGCCCCGAGTCAGGCTCTGTGCTGACAGCTGGTTCAGAGCCTGGAGCCTGCTTCAAATTCTGTATCTCCCTCTCTCTCTGCCCCTCCCCTGCTTGGGCTGTCTCTCAAAAAATTTTAAAAAAATATTTTCTATAAATAATGATACATGTCTCTATATCTTTCAATATTAAATTGAAAGTAAACATTGTTTTATCATGTGGGATCACTTTCTAATTGATACCAACTAAACAATGCCCTCTTATATTTTTGGTAACTGAAAGATTACATGGATGGAATCCATACTTGCCACATACTAAATTCAAGTACTTGATGATCCAGAATATATTATTTTCTATGAGAAGTAGAGGGACTGCCTCTTATTCTCTTTGGAATTTGTATAAATAGAAATAAAACTACATCTGGGGCACCTGAATGGCTCAGTCGATTAAGTGGCCAACTTTGGCTTAGGTCATGATCTTGTGGTTTGTGCTTTCAAGCCCTACACCAGGCTTGCTTCAGATTCTGTGTCTCCCTCTCTCTCTCTGCTTCTCCCTCACTCACACTCTGTCTCTCAAATATACATAAAATGTTAAGAAAATAAAAAATACATCTAATTTCTAATCAAATGCAAACACTATCAGTTTTGGCTTCTTACTTAAGGAATATGTGGGATAAAGATAATCATGGGGTGGTAGTGTGATTTTACTGAGGATGGCTTAAATCATATGATTTAAACCCTTTTCCATTCTGCTTCTATATTTAGATTAAATGTAGGAATTTCTTCAAACTATTTCTTAAATATAAATACTAAATTTTATTTATTTTAAAAATATGTGTATATATTGTATGAATATGTCATAATAAGTTATTTCTTTTTTAGGTTATGTGATAATTTAATAAGTCACTTGCCTATCCTTGAGTATCTAAATCTTTTCAAAATTTGTTATTTTAGATGCCAGTTTGAAAAACAAATCCAGGCATATACATATTTCAGTATATAGATCATTCAGGAAGCATTTCCAGAATTGGAATTGCTGGATGTAAGGGAATGTGTTTTACAAATTTTGATACTAAAAAATTACTTTAATAATAATAGTAGTATTAAAGTCATGCTTTCATCATATGTCCATCAACACTGGGTTTTCTGAGTTTTTGACATTAATAATAATATCATAGGTCAAAAGTATTATATGCTTATATATATGTATGTATCTATGTATGTTGTTTTATTAGACTGAATATATTAATTTTTAAAATTATTTTAGAGAGAGAGAGTGCAAGTGGGGGAGAGGGACATAGGAAGGGAGAACCTTAAGCAGGCTCCATGCTCACTGTGAAGCCCAATGTGGGGCTCAATCCCATGACCCTGGGATCATGACCTGAGTTGATATCAAGAGTCAGATGTGTAACCAACTGAGCCACTCAGGTTCCTCTAGACTGAATATCTTTCAATATGCTTATTAGGTCTGTTTCCTCTTTATTAACACTCAGTTCATGTTTTTGCACTTACCTTTGGGAAGGTCTTTTTCTCTATTCTTTTGGTAAAATTAGCACTTTACAAAAATTAACTCAAAATGGATTATAGACCTAAATGCAAAACTCAAACCTGTAAAAACTTCCAGATGTTAACTCAGGAGAAAACCTAACTGAGGCGGTGGCCATGCAATGGAATAGGATTTGAGTTGCTCAGAGCACTGACTAGAGGCTTGAGCTACTACAACAGAAAGCTTAGGCTAGCTCGAGTTTGAGACAAAATAGTAGAGAGTGGCTGGAAGTGAACCACAAGAACCATACTGACTAAGTTAATAATTTTAGTATTTCTCCTAAAAGCACTGTGACAGTATTGGAGGAGTCTGGTGTCACTTCGAGCTATAGCATGAAGAATTATTTGGAAAAGGGAAAAACTGACAGAGATAGGTAAATCAAAAGCAATGGTAGAGTCCAGGTGAAAGATAATAGTGACTTGGTCTAAATTGGTGGAGGAAAGGAAAAGAGTTGGATAAAATAAAAATATATTCAGAAGGTAAAACCGAATGCTTTGATGATGAATTTTCTAACAGAGTTGAATGAGAAGGATGTAGCCAGAGTGACATAGAATCTTTTGTGAAACTGTAGAGCTTTTGGTAAACTCTGTAGAGATAAGGAGCCATATTCAAACACCTGTTGGAAAAGAGATAAATTCTATTTCGGAGTCATTGGATTATGAGGACTGTGTGATATCTTTGTGGAGATATTGAACAGACAGTGAAACGTAGTGTGGCACATGCAAGAGGTCTCCCTGAAGAATTCAATAGTAATTCACAGGTTTTTAGAAAAATATTGAAACATGACTTGGAGGATATTTTCTATTAACTCAATATTGAGTCTTGAAAGGGCCTAGAATATGTACTTGAGGAATTACAATATTTAAGACCAAAGAAGATAATTTGATAAAAGAGAATGAAAAGAAGCCTCAGATAGAGGAGAAAAACAAGAAGAATATTACATCATGGAAACTAAAGAGAGAGAGAGAGTATATTTAAAATAATATAAGCTTGGCCTTTTCAATGAATACTATAGTCATTGTGTCAGAATTTTGTCCAGAATTGGATTACTTTGATAAATAATGCTATGAGGGTGAGATCTTCTATTTGACATAATGTGAAGATATCACAGGGACATTTAATTATTCCTTATTATAACTTCTTTTCTTTGGATTATTATAGTTCTTTTAATTATTAAGCTGGATGCCTAGTTTATTATTCATTTTTCTCAATTGCAACATAAATGTAAAACATTTTGACCATGTTTGATATTTATTGATCACTTAAGATTTTTGTTCCAATATATTAAAATAATCTTTCATTACTTGTAAAATGATTATTGTGGGGGGGTACATGGGTGGCTCAGTTGTAAAAGTGTCCAATTCTTGATTTTGGCTCAGATCATGACCTCACAGTTTGAGTTTAAACCCCACATCAGGCTTTGTGCTGACAGCCTGAAGCTTGCTTGGGTTTCTGTCTCTCCCTCTCTTTCTACCCCTTCACTGTGTGTTTCTCTCTCTCTCTCGCTCTCTCTCTCTTTCTCTTAAAATAAAATAAAATAAAATAAGCAATTTTTCTAAATTAATATTTACTTGAAAGACTGTTTTTACATTAGGAGTGGCTCCGAAGTCTCCTTGCCCTAATTGTGTTTTCTATTAATTATTTGTTTAGTACAGCTCTCTGGGATTCATTTAAAGACATTTAAGAGTTAATCTGGAAAAAGGCATTCAGATAAATTTAAGAAAAAAAGAAAATTTTTCAGAGATGGAGGAATGTATAAATCATATCTAACAACATGAATATGGACTCATCCACTTTTCTTTGTATGTTTTGTGGATTTTGTTTAAATTTCTGTTATAAACAGAGAGTATTAGCCTTATAAATTTCTGCCTTTAGAATTTATTGTATGTATATATATATTTTTTTCTTCAACATGGTCCACACACTCCAGACAGGAAAGTGTATTCCCTGTAGGATGCAAGTATTAATAAGTTGAACTTGAGTGGATCACCAAAGATGCAAAGAAACTAAATCGGTACTTAAAAAGAATTTTTACCTTTTTTCATATATTGTTTCATGTTAACTGGAAAATGACATTTAGAAATAATGAAAAGCAGGAAAAAAACTGTATAGAAGAAAAGGAAAAAATGTTTTTATAATTTTAGCATTAAAGTTGAAGTGTCCTATGTCTTCTTTGCTTGATCACAAATAGTACACAAAGGAGAGCAAAGATGGTTATGTATTGAACCTTTTCAATCCCTAGTGGCCACATGCACTTTAGCAGATTTATGAATTCCATCTCATTTTATCTGGAGTGTCTTATCTAGCTCTGTCAATAGGCAGAACAAAGCTTGCTCTAGCTCACCCCAATCCATCTTATTTCACTTTAACAGTGTGTTAAGAAAGACAAAACTTGACCAAACTTTAGTCAGGCTCTTCTGAGTCCTCCTCCTGACTGGGCCTTGACCTTGGCCTTGGCCTTCAGGGTCCATCCTATCTTTGTTAGGTCTTCATCTAGCTAGAATTTCTTTGTTAGTTTACAGAAAAGCTTTTGGCTTGTCTTAAGCAAGAATCCTGATAGGTTACATTAGCATGAATATCCCTATCCTTCATGTCTCTTCTTAGTCATTTTCCATCGACTGACCCCTCACTCTGCTTCTCGGCTATAAATTACCATGTGTCTTTGTTATATTTGGAGTTGAGCCTGATCTCTCTTTCCTAACACATTATTTCTATTGCAATAGTCTTGCATAAAGCCATCATTACTGTCTTAAAAAGTATCAGAATATTTTGCTTAACTATGCCTGATCATTAAGATGATAGTAAAAAAAAATCTAAAAATAAGTATTCTAAACTAGGTCTTTGAAGATAAAAATAAGCAAATTAAATGATTTTGCAAAGAAGTAATGAATAAGCTGTATTCAGTTACCTCAGAATCACTTTCTGTTCAGCAGAACATGATGCCCTATACTCTGAACTGTCATACTCTGTTACATTACTAACACAACCATCATGCTATGGATATAAATGGAGATACTGTTGAAGGCCAAAGGCAGGTCATCCCAAGATGGACCACACTGACATGTAGATTATTTTGAGGCAAAAAGCAATAAATGCCCAGCAGACTCCTGAAAAGATCTCTACCTCCCCCACAACTGTCTAAAAGAATTTAGAGAGAGAACCTGCTCTGGGAAAAGAACTATCAACCATAACTAACTATGGTATGATGTGAACCAAGGGTGGTAGATCGGGAGGGACCCAGCAAGGCCACTTTGATCGAATTCCTTTCTGTCCCATTGTTTCTGAATGGCACAGCAAACAATTGTCAAACATTTATTTTTTTTCATCTTCCTGTAAATTGCTTTCCTTTCTTCTGAGGTCCCAGACCCCTACTCCCTTCTCCTTAGTTCAGAATGACATAAATACCTCATTTTGCTTGACTGCCTCTGGAATTGCCATGTTTATATGGATTCCCCATACCTACGCTGTTAAATTGGATTTTCTTCTGTTAATCTGTCACATGTCAGTTTGATTCTTAGTCTTTCTCAAAGAACCTTGAAGGGGACAGTAATTATTGCTCCCCAGAAGAATACATATGTGGAGTTCTGATTATGTAGATATGAGATTATATGGATTCTGTTTGTTGAATAATAAGCAACTCTTCAAATTCAAAGAAAGAAGCTTAAATTAAATTGAAAGCACTGAGTTTTAAATGTGGGAAGAATCAGACACTTCTTTCTTCTCCATTTATTTATTGTGTGGGTCATTTGTCAAGACTCTTCCCTGCATGTAGTCACGGGTATAGCTCATGACCCAGAACTCATGTTATTCTAGTATTGTGCCTGTTCACAAAGAACTGAAATTCAGATTTCCTAGCACATTCAGTAAAACTTTCCTTACTCTAGTCCTGTGGCTTGATCTCATCTCCTCACATTTTGATGCTTGTAGCCTGTGCTTCAAGCCTGTATAACCACTTGTCATTCTCTAACTCTGTGGTGTCTCCCATGCCCTCATTCTTTACTGTATGACTTTCTCACTTGTTGAAACCTTCCTACATGTATCTTGTCCTGTTCTCTGTTTCTTAAATGTGTCTGCTCTACACTTCTCTTACTAAGGCTGAACTTAATGTTACTGTTGCTGGCTAAACTGAGGAGACCCTGGACCCTGAGGTCACAACTCAGTCCAGCCCAAAATGTTGCTGAAGACTCTTGGTCCCTTCAGGAGAAAGAACTCAAGGACAGATACAAAACAGCAGATGAGTGACAGAGCAGGAAATTCATTAAAACAAAAGTATGCTATCAAGATGTAAGAGCAGTTGAGCTACAGAGAGAATGAGGGAGGGTGGGAAAAAGAGAGAGAGAGAGAGAAAGCCAGAAAGGCCTGCCTGGGGATTTGGGTCTCTATCTTTTATTGCCAATTGTTTTGTTAACAAGAGAGTGCAATATTCATTACTTGGGGTGGGGTTTTTTAAAGCAGGATTTCTCACCTCTTCCTTATTTGGTGAGGGGTTTCTATTTTGTCAGCCATAATGGGCCTGTCTGCTTTGATCTGGCTTCTTGTAGCTTGTTCCCAGTAGCTGGCCATGACTTCCTTTTTGGCCTCCAGACATCCTATTAAAACCTAACTAACTGCCTCTGATGTTACCTCTTTAATGTCTTCCTAATTTTTTTAGAAAATTTGAGTTGTTTCTAACAAAGCAACTTTCCAAGAACTTTGTATAATATCTTGGTGTATCATCAAAACTATATCAATTTATGGTTATGTTTATGCCTGTCACTCCTGCAAGGACACTATTCTATTCACTTGTATATTTGTAGAAACTTCTTCTGTCTAACCTGCCATTAGTAAGTGTTTAATAATATTTCATGAATTGATTAGAGTATAAATTATGCTTTATTTTTGCATTTTACTTTGAATCCTCTTGGGAATACTCTGTTCTCACCTATATCCACTTTGAGGGCAGACTCAGACCTTCGTTGCATATCTCAGAATTTCAACCTCCCCACAAACAAGACCTAGAAATCATGACATGACATCCACTTAATTTCATTAAATCCCATTGTAGGCGTTTGGTTCTATTTTCCCCATTTCCTCTCCACTCTTCACTCTCTTTCATCTTCTATGTTATCTCCCAAAACCTCTCTAATCTCTTCCATTGTCTTAGTAATCCAGCTCTACTTTCAGTCATACATATCTCATGCCACAAAGCAAAGGCCTCAGAAGATGATCCCTTTGAAAACATTACTCAAATAGGCTGCTTGAGTGGGTAATATTCATTGTCCACCGCCAGCTAAGTATTAATTTAACAAGGTAGGTCTTCTGAGAGAAAGACTGGGGGAACTCTACCACAAATAAAGATTATATTTTTTCATTTTTTATAAATTATTATTTTAGCATAGAATAGCAGTCCACCATTAAATGATTTCTATGGTGAATCACTTTGTACAATTAATAATTCAATTCTAATGCAAATAGACATCATTAATTTATTCTTATGAAGATTTGGATTTTCAAATATTGGATTTAACAGAATCATTTTATTAAAGATATTTTATGGCTTCAAAGAGGCTTATGAAATGACCCCCAGGGGTGTATCATTGAAGCATTTACCTCTCACTAATATATTAGTTTAATAACTAATTAATGAGTACCTATCATGCTTCAAGTTTTCCCTAAAATCAGTTACGTCTGAATGAATGAAGGAATGAATGAATGCAAGAAATAATGGATGAAAAGGAGAGTAGAAAAAGGCCCAGGTTTCCTTAAGTTCTATTGAGTTGATTTTCATTCTTTTATGAAGTTTAATGGACTCTGTCTTTCAAATAAAGCATTTCTGCATTCCTGAAGAAAATATAAAACCAAATTAGAGGTTTATTAGCATCACAACTTGGCACATTTTCAAGATATTAATAGGCATAATTATTTTACATGAAACCTAACCGGCTTGTGGGTGCAGACCTTCCTCCCTCCTTTCTGTTTCTTTGAAGTATTCTTGAGCCCAGTTAAGGAGGGGTGCTCCAGAGCCCTTCTTGCTTTTCATTAAGTCACTCAGTAAATCCTTGACCTCTTTGTCTCCGAACTTTACCTCCCATAAAACTTAATCATTTGGCTAAATTCATAGAGCAGATAATCAGAAGACGTGAGCTTGAAGTTACGAAATAACAGTAAAAGTAATGAAAGAATTTGCAACCACCCAATTTGCATATGGAAATTTTCATCAGCAGTTCAAGAAATGGCTATGCTGTAATCACTCAGGCAGCAGCTGCTTAAAATCAATGGTGAAAGCAGCATGCTTTTTTTTTTTCTCCTTTCTGTATGACTTCCCCCAAAACAGATTTAAATTCATTTTTCTCAGAGTTCCATATTTTTATGTATGTTTCTCTGCTAACTTTTGTTGTTGTTGTCATCATTGGATGTAATGTGCTATGACATAATGGACGACTTGACAGCTGAATACCCCACAGAATATTTTAAATAGTTTCTTTATCAAAAGGAAAGATGATAGCCCTCATATTCTTTTTGTTTTCTTTCTTTGTTTTTTTGCTTTGAGAAAATGAACTGATTCTCTTGTTGTATGTTGATTTATATATCATTTGTGTGAAAATAATATAAATTCATATTAGATTGAGTAAGTCAAATAGTATTCATAGAGAAATTGATAACATTTGTAATAATGGAGCGAAAATCATTTTTAAAATATAAATTATATTTTAACATTTATGCTTGAGAGGAACAGAGATGCCTGCTAATTTGCTAAAATAATCATTTTCAGCCTTTTTTTAACTCAGCTCTCAAGATTTAGTATTTTGGTGCTTTAGGAAAAAACAACAGATTTAAACAGGATGCTTTGCAATGTATAAAAGTAAGAAAAAATATTATTTTCAAGTTGGAGAAATAAGTATGACTTAACCCACTGGAGATTAGAAAATGGAATTGTAAGTATCCTTCTTCATCAAGAATATAGTGTTTTGAGGGGCACCTGGTTGCCTCACTCAGTAAAGCATCAGACTTCTGCTCAGGTCATGACCTCATGGTCTTTGAGTTTGAGCCCCATGTTCGGGCTCTGTGCTGACAACTCAGAGCCTAGAGCTGCTTTGGATTCTGTGTCTCCCTTTCCCTCTGCCCCTCCTCCACTTGCGCTTGGTTTCTCTCTCTCTCAAATATGAATAAACAGTAAAAAAATTTTTTTAGCTTTTTTTCTAACACCTTTCCTTAGGCATCCCAGTGGTAGAAACATTTGTATGGTCCTCATGATATTTTCTTTGCTTGTGGATGAGGAAAGTATTTATTACATGACTAAGGCTTGGGTCACCTATACTTAATCAAAAATTTAAGGCTGTCCATAAACTGTGGGTGGCATGACCATGCTTCCTTTATATCTTGCTCTCTAGTACCTCTGATGATATCTGGTACTTTTTAGTAAGTGATTTAAAATACTGTGAACTAGATACTTAACATGTTTATTGATCTTTAGCTGTAGAAAGCAATAAATTAAGGTGGAAATACCACCAAGGTCTGCGTTTTAATCCTGGTTCTTCTACAAATAGAGTAATCTTCGTCTCTACTAGCTAAGGGAATTGAATTGTGGAAGAGATAGACTTCGTCCGTGCAGAAAGTAGGGTCTAGAATTGGATACTAATGGGAACACAAAGGCAAGACAACTTACCTAGATTTTGGGGGTGATGATGACAGATAGATTACTGAGAGAAATGAAGATACAAAGCTGAGGCTTTGATAGAGTAGTAGTTGGCATACAAAATCCCTGGCCTATCATAAACACTCAGTAAATAAATAAAATTTGAATGGACTTTGTAAATTTTAATTTCTTCTTGTTCTCTCTCTCTCTCTCTCTCTCACTCTCTCTCTCCCTCTCTCTCTTTCTCTGTCCAGTGGCATCTGGCCAGAAATACAGTTCTTATTGTCTGTATTCTAATAAACTAACTGTTGCATTTTTAAAAAAATATAACAAGTTTTGTGGCTTCACTCTCAGTGATACTTGGAGTATATGTCCCTCCCTGTGAATCTGTGAGGGCTTTGGACTTTTTAGAACAATGTAATAAATACACTGGAAGTGACACTTTGTGACTCTTAAGGTTTGATCAGAAAAGGCCATGCATCTTCTGTTTGGTTTTTTGAGAGTAATTACTTTCTAGAAACTTTTGAGGGAGCGCCTTCTCAAAACCCAGCTGCCATGATGTGAGAAGCCTAAGCCATGTTGAGAATCCATAAAAATGTACTCTATTCAACAGCCACAGCTCAATCTAGCCTTTTTGTCATTTCATCTCAAGTCCAAGACTACATGAGTAAAGTATCCTGTAGGTGATCCTAGGCTCCAACCATTCAATTAACCCCCATGGATTTGATCCTTCCCAGCTGAGTTACTAGACTTGAAATAATCCATCTCTGTGCTACCCTGACCCAATACCTGAACGAATGAATTTGTTAGCAAAATAAATTGTAATTGTTTTATGTAACTAATTTTTAGTTAAGTTGTTATATGGCAAATGATAGTGGAACACCATGAGTAATCTATTTATAATATTATTATATTTCTTGTTTACATTCAGGAAATTTCAAATCCTAAGTTAACTTCTTGGCTGTATATGCAAAATATAACTAATTTTCTCTATTCCTCATCAGTCATGTAAGAGTATGTTCTAGCCAAAAAGAGTAATATGTGGAAATAAGTGTGTTATATATGCAGGCAACTGAAAATAATTCATTATAGATGGACCACAGAACTTGAGAAACGGAATAGTTAGAAACAAAGGTAAGAATGTAAGCACCAGATCATGAAGGTTCTTAGAAGTCATTTAAGTACTCCATTGTATATATATATATATATATGTATATATATATATATATATATATGTGTGTGTGTGTGTGTGTGTGTGTGTGTATATATATATAGTACTCCATTGTATATATATACCACATCTTCTTGATCCAATCATCAGTTGATGGACATTTAGGCTCTTTCCATGATTTGGCTATTGTTGACAGTGCTGCTATGAACATTGGCGTACATGTGCTCCTATGCATCAGCATTTCTGTATCCCCTGGGTAAATCCCTATATGGCAATGAGGAAGAATAAAATATGGCTATTTGTAGGAAAGTGGATGGACCTTGAGGGTGTCATGCTAAGCGAAATAAGTCAGGCAGAGAAGGATAGATACGATATGTTTGCATTCATAGGTCTAACAGGAGAGACCTGGCAGGGGACTATGGGGAGAGGAAGGGGGAAAGAGAGCGGGGAAGAGTGAGGGACACAGATCAAGGGAGACTCCTGAATACTGAAAACAGCCATGGACTGAAAGGGGAGGGGGAGGGAGGGAGGGGGTGATGGCCATGGTGGGGGGCACTTGTGGGGAGAAGCACTGGGTGTTATATGGAAACCAATTTGACAATAAACTATTATAAAAAAAAAAAGAAGTCATTTAAGAAGTTGAAGTTTAAGCTAAGGGCAAGAAGAAATTGCTTACTTAAAGCACTTATATCTCCTGATCACATTTATGTTTCATAATGATCTGTGTGGTTTCTGTGTGGATGCTGGATATCAGGTATCAAGTCTGAGGATGAAGTGGCCAGTGAGAAAACTGTTTTAGTAACTGAAGTAAAATATGGTAGAGATGGCACAATAGTGACAGGGTAGATGGAAGAAACTTGGATTCCAAAAGATATTTATCAGATAGAATCAGTAGAATTTTGTGATTTGTTGAGTATAAGCAGCTGGGACAAGTGGAAAAGAATGGCCTGATGAACCAGGTGGTAGTAGCAAGCTGGACAGTAACAGAGGAGGTCCACTTTGGGAGGAGGACAATAATAGCGGAGGAGCAGACAATTCATAATTTTGACATCTTGAGTTGGCTCAATAGATTGTATTAATATTTCCAATTATGGCCTTTAGAGGATCCTCCCATCCTGCCTGTGGGCTTGGTGTGACTTGCTTTGGAATAGTGGCCAAAGTCACTAAAACAGAGGCTTCAAATATGTTTGTACATGTCTACTTCCTTGCTGGATTCCCACCGCCACCATCACAATAAGCCTGTGTTAGCCTGCTAGACGTTGACAAGTAGAGTCAACTTGATTTATTTTATCTGAGGCCATTCCAGACCAGCTGGATCCTAGATGACTGACCAGCTAATCACTGACTCATGAAGGGGTCCACTTTGGTAAGCTGAGCCTGGTCCAGATATACATAATTACCCATAGATACATAAATGTTTGTTTTAAGCCACTAAATCATGGAGTGGTTTTTACGCAGCAATAGCTAAATAATATTTTTCTGAAGGTTGTATTTTTGAGATGTACAGAATTGAATTATGAGACTAGAGCTTGGAAGAAAGTTTTGGCCTTCAGACAGAGCTGTTTGTCAGTATTCAACTGTCAGCTTCCTGTTGTTTATGTTGAGTGTCCACTCTGATTGGTTGGGCTTGTCTTTTGGTTGAGTGATGTGCCTGCCTTTTACCCCTTTACATGTAGATATAGATTCCAGAATTGTTTGTGTATAAGTAATTAAAAGTCCATGGGAGAGGATAAGACTACCCACCACTACTCACCAGAGTTTAAAGGGAAGATGGCTAATAAGAGAGCCATTAGAAAAACAATATTTAAGGAACAGACAAGGGGAAGAAACAAAAAGAGTTCCAAAATATCTGGGAAGGAACATGTAGTAAAGTAAGAGGAAACCATGGCAAGATAGTGTTCACTGAAACCAAGAAGAAAGAAAGTTCAAAAAAGAAGATGTGGATAAAACACTACTGAGGAGTAAAATAAGATTGTGACTGGTGAACTTACATTGGATTTAGCAACATTAGGGTCATTAATGATATTGAAGGTGGCAATTTCATGTAGTTGTAAAATGATGGAACTGGATCCACTTTGATTGTTGAAAAAAAATCCCTTTCTTTCCTCCTTCCTTCCTCCCTCCTTCCCTTTCTTCCTCCTTCCTTCCCTTCCTCCCTTCCTCCCTCCCTCCCTTCCTTCCTACCTTCCTTCCTTCCCAACTGAAAATACTTGTCTCTCTGAGCAGGCTGAATAAATTAGAAATGTCTCTTGTGATCAGTCAGATGCTGTAAATGTGAATTAATTAGAAAAGAGTGAACTGATAAATTAGACCAAAAAAAAGAAAAATATTTTTATGTGCATGACAACATCTAGTGATGGCATGCATAGTAAACCTTGCCAAGTCTACCACATTAAAAAAGCCTCACGTTTAGAACTCATCCACATTCTCTCAACTCTAACCTGATTACAAGGGGATTTTGTTGTTGTGAAGAATAATGAATGCACCATGGTTTAATAGCACTATGACAAATTTGAGTTAAGTAGCTCTCCTGTTATAGAGGGCAATAGCAACATTGCATATTCACCAATTACTGTCTCTAACCTTCCTATCTTTTCTTTTAATTTATTGCTGACTGAGAGAGGACAGTGAGACAAAGTCTTCTGTCAGAGGTGGCAATCAGCTATTAGACTGTACAGTCACATGGTCATAAGAATAGATGATTCCAAAGGTTGATTCTGTTTCACAGGTTACAAAATCGTCTTTTTGTGTAGTAGGAGATGAGCTGTGACCAAACAGCAAAAATATTTCTTTGGCAGTTTATAATGACTGAAAATAAATTAAAAACAAATAAAATAGTATCACCTTTTTTAGTACAATGGAAATTTTAAAATCATTTCATTATTTAATTAATTTTTAAAACATATTTTAAGAATAAATTCTAAGTAGTTTATTGATCACCTATCATAAATGACATACCTGTTGTATGCTGGAGATACAAAGTATCGATATAGAGTATGCTCCTTGTACTTTAGGCTATAGTGATTGATAAGTAAGATGGTCATATTAAAAATAGCATATTAAAGCTTAAATGTTGTTGCAAAGGAAACAAAATCTGATGAAAACACACCTCAGATAAAAAAATGTATTTAATTTCATAAACATTCATCAAACTCCGTCTAAGTGCAGGGCATTTTTTGATACACCAAAGTTTAAAAAAGGAGTCTGACTGAATTCCTGTCCTCAGTGAACAGATCATACTATAATCTATTGTATCTTTCCGGGAATTGTCCATTCCTCTAACTTATCATATTTATGGTCATAGATTTCTTCCTTCTTCACTTATTAGCCTTCTTCTATCTTATTAAAAAAAAGTTTAATAATTCATCTAGGACCTTTCTTCTTTTTAAATATTTGCACTTAATGCTCTTAATTTCCCTCTAAGTACTGTATTACTTGCATTCTACAAAATTTGATATGTTGTCTTTTTATTCTTAAATTTTTCTTGACTTTTCTTCTTTGATCATTGGGTATTTAAAAATATATTTAGGGGCGCCTGGGTGGTTCCGTCGGTTAAGTGACCGACTTTGGCTCAGTCACGATTTCGTGGTTTGTGGGTTCAAGTACCACATTGGGCTCTGTGCTGACAACTCAGATCCTGGAGCCTACTTTGGATTTGTGTCTTCTTCTCTCCTCTGCCCCTCCCGCTGCTTGTACTTTGTCTTTCTCTGTCTCTCAAAAATAAATAAATGTTAAAATTTCTTCTTAAAAAGTGTATTTAACTTGGGGTGCCTGGTTATCTCAGTTGATTAAGCATCCAACTCTTTTTTTAAAAATAATAGTTTATTGTCAAATTTGTTTCCATATAACACCTAGTACTTCTTCCCACAAGTGCCCCCCTCCATGACCATCATCCCCTTCCTTCCCCACTCCCTCCCCCATCAGCTCTCAGTTCATTTTCAGTATTCAATAGTCTCTCATGATTTGTGTCCCTCTCTTTTTCCAACTCTCTTTCCCCCTTCCCCTCCCTATGGTCCTCTGTTAGGTTTCTCCTGTTACCTATGAGTGTAAATATATGGTGTCTGTCCTTCTCCACCTGACTTATTTCGCTTAGCATGACACCCTCAAGGTCCATCCACTTTGCTATAAATGCCCATATCTCATTCTTTCTCATTGCCATGTAGTACTCCATTGTATATTTATACCACATCTTCTTGATCCATTCATCAGGTGATGGACATTTAGGCTCTTTCCATGATTTGGCTATTGTTGACAGTGCTGCTATGAACATTGGGGTACATGTGCTCCTATGCATCAGCACTTCTGTATCCTTTGGGTAAATCCCTAGCAGGGCTATTGCTGGGTCATAGGGGAGTTCTGTGGATAGTTTTTTGAGGAACCTCCACACTGTTTTCCAGAGCGACTGCACCAGTTTACATTCCCACCAACAGTGTAGGAGGGTGCCCGTCTCTCCACACCCTCGCCAGCATCTATAGTCTCTTGATTTGTTCATTCCATGCTCATGGATTGGAAGAATAAACATTGTGAAAATGTCATTCTTACCCAAAGCAATTTACACATTCAATACAATCCCCATCAAAGTTGCACCAGCGTTCTTCTCAAAACTAGAACAAGCTATCTTAAAATTTATATGGAACCACAAAAAAACCCGAATAGCCAAAGTAATATTGAAGAAGAAAACCAAAACGGGAGGCATCACAATCCCAGACTTTAGCCTCTACTACAAAGCTGTCATCATAAAAACAGTATGGTATTGGCACAAAAACAGACACACGGACCAATGGAATAGAATAGAGAGCCCAGAACTGTAACCACAAGTGTATCTTTGACAAAACAGGAAAGAGAATCCAGTGGAAAAAAGACTGCCTCTTCAACAGGTGGTGTTGGGAGAGCTGGACAGCAACATGTAGAAGAATGAAATTAGACCACTTTCTTACACCATTCACAAAAAATAAACTCAAAATGGATAAAGGACCTGAATGTGAGACAGGAAACTATAAAAACTCTAGAGGAGAAAGCAGGAAACAGCCTCCTTGACCTCAGTCGCAGCAACTTCCTCCTCGACACATCCCCAAAGGCAAGGGAATCAAGAACAAAAGTGAACTATTGGAACTTAATCAAGATAAAAACTTCTGCAAAGGAAATGATCAAAAAAACTAATAGGCAACCGACAGAATGGGAACAGATAGTGGCAAATGGCATATCAGATAAAGGGCTAGTATTCAAAATCTACAAGGAACTCACCAAACTCCATACCTGAAAAATGAGTAATCCAGTGAAGAAATGGGCAGAAGACCTGAACAGACACTTCTCCAAAGAGGACATCCATATGGCCAACAGGCACATGAAATGATGCTCAGCATCACTCATCATCAGGGAAATACAAATCAAAACCACACTGAGATACCACCTCACAATGGTCAGAGTGGCTAAGCATCTAACTCTTGATTGCAGCTCAGGTCATAGTCTCTCAGTTTGGTTTGTGGGATCGAGACTCACATGGGGTTGTGCTCTGACAGCACAGAGACTGCTTGCAATTCTCTCTCCCTCTTTCTCTGCCCCTCCCCTACTTGTGCTCTCATGCTTTCTCCCTCTTTCTTGAGATAAATAAATAAACTTAAAAATATATATTTAACTTAGAAATATTTGGAATTTTTCTAAATGGGAATTTTATTATTGATTTATACTTTGATTACATTATGATTTGAATGCATATTTTATATAATTACAATTATTTTGCATTTGTTAGGCTTTATTCATGGCCAAGCATCTAGTTTAACTTGCTGAAAACTTTACATATACCAGGACAATTTGTATTTTGATATTGTTGGGGAAAGTATTATGTAAATGTCAATTAGCTCAACATTGTGAAATTGATTTTTAAGTCATTAATTTTTCATCAGTTTTCAGTATTTTAAAAATTCAGCTTTAGTTTATTGATTTTTTGTATTGGTTCTGTTTTCTTCATTACATTCTTCAATATTAATGAATGAATATTTCTTTATTCCAACTTTTTCAGGTATGTTCTGTTTTGTTTTTCATTTCTATTCTTTGAATAAGAAATTTACTTTTAAGTCTTTTGTTGACTTTTTCTTAGTAAGTACATTTTAAGGCTAAACATTTACCTCTTAATGCTACTGTGGCAAATTTGGGTATGTGGTGTTTATGCTTCATTACTAAAATAGTTTTATTCTCTATTATATTGTCTCTTGTTTTACAATTTAAAACAGTTCTGAAGATTTCTTATTAATTCTTGGATCCAAGTATAATTTCAGTTTGGATATAGAACATAATCTGCATAATTACCTATTCATGCTATTTATTGATACTTTGTTTTATATTGAAGGACATTTATATTTTCTTCTTTTGATGAGCTTGCTTATCATTTTGACTTGCATAAGTAAAGATATAAGTCATTGTTTATTCCTGAAATTCCTTAAGGAGAAATTTATTCGCAACTGTTTAGTAGGTCATTTATTTTATTCTTTCTGTGATACACAATTTTTTACTGTGTATGATTTATTAACATTACCACAGTTATTAGCAGAATGATCTATGTTCTGTAAAAATTTTTAAATTGAGATAGAGAGAAAGAAAGGGCATGAGCAGGGAAGGGGCAGAGGAAGAGAAAAAGAGAATCTTAAGCCGGCTCCATTCTCAGCATGGAGCCCAAAATGGGGCTTGATCCCATGACCCTGGGATCATGACCTGAGCCAAAATCAAGAGTTAGACACTCAATCAACTGAGCCACCCAAGCGTCCTAGACTATAATCTTTCATAATTTAAAAAAAATCTTTATTTTTAAAAATCCATTTTAATTTTCTTATTTTAAGTTTTTTATTGGATTTTGTAATCATTTATCAATTATATTTTACTGACTATAAATGTATTTTAAGACTTTTTTGCTAAAAGTAATAAATTGATTTTATTTTATTTTATTTTATTTAAGTATAGTTGAACACAGAATATGACATTAGTTTTAGGTAAACAACACAGTGATTCAACAGTTCCATACATTAGGCTGTGCTCACCATAAGTGTAGTTACCTTCTCTCACCACACAAGGCTATTATAATACTGTTGACTATACTTCTAATCCTGTACATTTCATCCCTGTGATTTATTCATTCCATGACTGGAAGCCTGTACCTCCAAGACAATGTTTTAATATCAACATTTTAAAATGTGGATTCTCTTTAACTTTATTATTTCATCATCTGGCTTTGCATGCTGTTTATTTGCTTGTTTTGATTTCTAGTTTCTTTAGTTGCTAACATTTTGAGCTCATGGCTTGTTTTTTTATTTTCTGTGTGTGTGTCCCTCTGCCTCTGTCTTTGTCTCTCGTTCATTAACTCCACCATCACATAAAATTTTATGTGTACAGTACCCATTTTCACTAATTTATAAATACTCAGATTTGACTCTTTTTTACTTAATTATGATGGAGAATATGTTATGATTTTTGGTTAGGCTTTAAAATTACTTATATAATTATGTAGGCATATATGTATATATGCTTAAATAGTGACTTTTTAAATGTTTACTCTTAACAGAGAGACAGAGCATGAGCAAGGGAAGGGCAGAGAGAGAGAGAGGGAAACACAATCTGAAGGAGACTCCAGGCTCTGAGCTGTCAGCATAGAGCCTGGTGTAGGGCTTGAGCTCACAAACTGTGAGTTCATGATCTGAGCCAAAGTCAGAGGCTTAACTGGCTGAGCCTCCCAGGTGTCCCAAATAGTGACTTTTCTTACATAATACTTTCAGGATATGTTTAATCATCTTTAGTTTTATCTCCTTGTATAAATATGTAAAAACAGTAATATTTCAAAACTTGCTAAAAAATAAAAGGTTTGGAATCTGTAGGTCTAACTTAATCAGTCCCTTATTAACATATTAACCTTGGAAAAATTTTATTTCTGTTAGTCCATTTTTTTCTGTGTGAAATGGTAATGCTCAAATCTCTATTGCTGGGGTTTCTGGTGTGTGTGTGTGTGTGTATGTGTGATGAGGGAGTGGGGGAGGGAAGAAAGGGGGGAGAGAGAGAAAGAGAGAGAGAGGCAAAGAGAAACACTGGATTTAGTGTTCTTAAAATCTGATAAGTGGGTATACCACATAGGTATTAGCTATGCAGTATTAGTGATGATTACTATATGCAAAGCACTGTTCCAAATATTTTGCATACATTAATTCATTTAATACTATAACAACCTGTAAAGTAGATATAATTATTAATCTTTATTTTGTTAGTAAAAGGGTAAAGAGTAGGATAAATAGTGAAATTTTCCTTAGCCTTTTGAATACTCTAAACATTTGGGACTCAAGATTCATATTTTTTGTGTTAATTTTTCCTATAAATTATTTTGTTTGTATTGGTTATTTATGCACATTCAAACCATTCAGAGGTGAATACAGAGGAAAGTAAACCTATATTGCCTAGATTCATCCAATTTTGCTCATCTGTTGTGTCCATTATAAACAATTTATTCGTTCTTTCCTGTCTCTTTCTCTCAAAAACCATACATTTTTAACATTTCAAAATTATTAATGTGATTTGGTAGATAAATATATTGTAGTTGATAATCCTTTTAAAAGATGATGAAAGGATATTTATTAACATTCAGTATATATTCTTTACCTAAAAAATATATTGTTAGTAAGAGGAGAGTTGAAGGGAATTCTTTAACTTTCAGTGGTAATTAATAAAAACGAATTAACTACCTTTTAAAAATTAGTTTTTAAACTGTCTTCACACTCATCAGTTGTGCAAACTGAATTTAGATCTAAAGGAAAGACCTCAAATTTATCTTTTTATATTTATTGTTAGTTTTACTCCTTACTCTGGGAGAAGAGATATCTGATTCCATGTAATCAGTTAAATTCTGATTGACATCCAAATTATCTATCATTTAAAAAGGCTTTATTAATGTACAGTCATCAATTAGCTACACCTAGTTGAGGTGCACAGGGTGATTTTGAGTTTGAAGTATGCATGTATTTGTGAATCTGTTATCATAATCAAGATAATGAAATTATTTATCACTACAAAAAATTTTCTCTTGCTCTATATTATCCCCTCCTTCCACCTTGAAAATCTCACCTCATCCTAGGCAATTAGTCTTGTGCATTTTGTTACTATAGATTAGCATGCAATTTACGGGATTTCACATATATTAAATCACAAAGTGTATCTATTTTGTGTCTATGTTCTTTGCCTCTGCATTGTTGCTTTGATATTTATCTATATTATAGCAACTATCAACATTTCATTCTTTAAACAAACATTTAATATTTATTATATGGTTATACCACAATGTGTTTGTCCATTCATTTATTAATGGATGTTTATATTGTTTCTAGTTTGTAGTTCTTACAAATAAAGTTCTATGATCACTGCATAAAACTCTTTGTATAGACATATGTTATATTTCTCTTGTGTAAATACCTGGAAATTGAATGACTGGATTATATGGTAGGTCTATGGCTAAATCTTAAGAAGCTGTCAAGTTGTTTTCCAAAGGAATTACAGAAATTAATATTTCCACAAGTAGAGTATGAGAGCTCCCAATACTCGACATTTTTACCAACGCTTGGTATGGTCATGTGCTTAGCTGTGCTGAAATCTAACTTAACAATTTTTCTTTGACATATCACATTTTTAATATTTTGTATAAAGGCAATCTTTCTCTAGGTTGACAAAGTATTGCTATTGTGTTTTCTTGTAGAAATTTTAGAGTTTAGGTCATAACTATGATATATTTTGACTTAATCTTTATATATGTGCAAGGTATGAGTCAAATTCCTTTTCTTTAAATAAAATATCCAATTTTTCCAGTACCATTTGTTAAAAAGACTGTCTTTTCTCCACTGAAAGGCCTTAGTATCTTTGTTGAAAATAAGTTCATTTATATGAGGATTTTTTTTCTGATATCTTTATGCTATTCAATTGGTCTAATTATCTATATTTATGTGGATGCTCTACTGTTTTGATTTCTGAATTATAGACCCAATTTATCAGTTTCAACACAATGGGTTTCTGAGATTTTTATTGAGATTCCATTGACTCTATAGATCACTCGAGAAGAATTGGCACCTTAATCAACATTAAATATTCTGACTCATAAGTGTGGTATATTCTCCACTTATTTGAGTCTTCTTTAATTTTTTGAACTGTTTTGTAGTTTTCAGTATAAAGATCTTATATGTCTTTTACCAAATTAATTACTAAATTTTTATACTTTTTCATTTTATAATTATTTTATTTCAATTTTCTGTTTCTTGCTAGTCTATAAGAATACAAATTGTGCTTTACATAGATTTTGCATCCTGATACTTGCTAAATTCACTTACTAGTTTCATTATTTTGTAGACTCCATTTGATTTTCTACAGATAATTGTATCCTCTAGGAATAAAGAGTGTTAACATCTTTCTTTTTGGTTCAAATACTTTTCCTTTTCTTTTTTGCCTTGTTGTTCTGTACTCTAGAACCTGTTCTAAAATGCTGAAGAGAAGTAGTAAGAGTAGACACTGTTTTCTTAGTTCTGGTTTTAATAGGAAATTATTCAGTCTTTTAACATGAAGTATAATATTAGCTATCTTTTTTTCCAAAGATGCTCTTTATCGGGTTTCTTAAACCTTAGTTTGTTCCTAGTTTGCTAGCTTTTTTTTTTAATTGAGTAACAGATATTGAATTTTATGAAATGAATTTTTATGCTTCCACTAAGATGATCATGTGTTTTTCTGTTTTATGTATTTTTTTTAGTTAATATGGTGAGTTACACTGATTTTTTAAATAAGCCCCTATGTTAAACTTGGGATAAATTTTAATTAGTCATAATGTATTATCCTTTTTTAACTTTGAATTTTTAGAGAAGTGTTATGTTTTCAGAAAATTGAATAGAAAGTATAGAAAGTTCTCAGATACCTTATGTCTCCTGACACATAATTTCCCCTACTGTTAACATTTTCTATTAGTGTGGCACATTGTTAAAACATGGAAAATATTGATTCATTATTATTAATTAAAGTCTATCTTTTACATTAGTGTTTACTCTTTGTACTGGACAGGCCTATAAGTTTTCAAAAATGAAAAATGTCTTGTGTACACCAATTCATGATTATAAAGCATAGTTTCATACACTTAAACACTCTTGTGCAACACCCATTACCCTCCTTTACTCTTTCTTCCAATGCCCTCATGAATACCCGGCTTCTTACTCTCTATAATTTTACATGTCCCAGAGTGTCAAATAGCATGAGGTCATGGAGCATGTAGCCTTTACTCACTGCTTTCTTTCACTTATCAATATGCATTTAAATTTCCTCCATATCTTTCTGTGGTTTGGTAGCTCACTTTTTTTCAAAATAATATTCCATTGTGGATGTATCAAAGTTTGTTTATCCATTGATCTATTGAAGGACTTCCTGGTTGCTTCCAGTTTGGGACAATTATTAATGTGTAGCTATAACAGTTTGTGTCCACATTTTTGCATAGACCTGTTTTCAATTAATTTGGGTGAAAAACTAGGTGTACACTTGTTGAATTGTATAGTAGAATTATGTTTAGCTTTTATGGACACAGATGATTTAAATGCTAGCAGCAATTCCTCCTGGTTTATGAGAAACTTCTTTATAACATATTAAGCTTTACTTTCCTCAACCAACAGAAATTATCAGCTATAGTGTTACTCATAGTGCAGAATATTTGTCTTTCTTCTTTCCTATGAAACAGCTTCCTGGAGGCCATACAGAAGTATGTAGCTTCTTGTGAATCTTTAAGCCTTTATCTTTGCTTATTCTTTGGGACAGACTTGATCAATAAAGGGTCATGCCGATATCCCATGGACTCTAGTCTTATCATTCAAAGTGAATATTTGGCGCTTGCCCCTGTGTATAACATGGATAGTTACCAGTTTTCTTTCTCACCAGCTGTCTGCATGCAACAGTACTATTATTTATTTAGCAGCCCTTTCTTTTATGTTATTTAAGACTGCATGTGTGTTCTACTTCTGTAAATGATAGTTTTCATTTTGTTTTATTATCATTGATATTCTAGGGAGGTCTTTGGTGAAATGGACAGCATTATCTTTATTGACACCATATTTCCTCTCTTTCTTTCTCATTTATTTCAGATGAGTGTTTCTTAGTCAAGGTTCTGCTAAAAGCTGATTGCATTTCTGGAGTCATTAATTAATTGATTTCTTCCCCTAGAGCAAAAAAAAAAATTCTGTGAAGGATAAATTGTAGGAACTGGAGAGACCTCATCACCCCACATGTATAAGAAGTAATTAAAATTTTATAATGAAAACTTACACCTATGACAGTTCAATATAATGATTACAGTTCAAACATTACCCCAATCTCCAGAGAATTATCCTTTTTATAAAAAATTAACTACTGAGTTAATTGAGGGGAAAAATAGAGTTTTGGAGTTAGGGCTTTTGGTTTAAGCAATTTAGACAATATACAAAATACAAGAAGCTATTATTCATTGAGCACTTACTATGTGCAAGAAACTATTCTATGTCATTTATAAGAATGCACTGACTTTCATTTTAACCTATAAGGCGCATACTGTAATTATCCTCAAATTACAGAAGACCAAACGAAGATTTAGTGAGGTTACATAATTATCCTAAAGGAACATGTTTAATAAGTGACAAAACAAAAAATACAATCAACCACTGCCAAAAACCATCTTGTGGGAAAGGCAAATGACATTTTGCCTGCATTTACTAATTTACTCTTTCATACATTTCTTTATCCAACAAATATATGGATGTGTGCTCAGTGCTAGGTAATGTTTAGGTTTTAGGGGCACAGCAGTAAAACAAAATTAAAGTAATCTAAGTTGAGAAGATAGGCCTTCATCAAACTGTAGCACACAACATGAAAAATAATAACTGTGACGACATGTGTAAGAGAAAACTACATGGTCTGGAGAAGCATCTAATACAGAATCCAAGGTATATGGTGGGTATAGGCTAATGTGGAGAATTCAGCTTTGAAATGGGTTGTGAAGGATAAAAATGGATTAAGTGGATGGTGGTTACTAGAGGGGAAATGGGGAGGGGGACAGGTTAAATGGGTGAAAGGTATTAAGATGATGAGCACCAGGTGTTTTATGTAAGTGACAAATCACTAAATTCAACATCTGAAACTAATATTACACTATATGATCACTAATTGTATTTTAAATACAACTTGGAAAAAATGGATTAAGTTAGTGAAGGGGTTGAGAATAAAGTTCCAATCTAAGGAATGGCAGAGCAAGCACAAAAGCCCTAGAATTAGAGCACATCATATCTGAGAAACTAAAAGGTCAGTTTGTTAGGAATACAGAACAAGGAAAAGGAAAGTTTGGTTAATAAGAGCAGCGAGATTATTGGAATAAGACTGTGATGCTTTGTATCCCATACTAAGAATCTTCGGTTTTGTCATAAGAGCACAAAGAGCTACTGAATGTTTTAAGCAATACAATGAAGTATAGGATTAACCTGTCTGCAATATGAAGATCTTTTAAAAGGTGGGAACTGTTTGAAGAATGTGTCAGTATTCAAGGTGAAAGATGATGGTTCCTGGGACTAGGAAGGAGAAAATGTAGATGGACAGAATTAAATTGAATAGAGACGTATTATGTATATTAAATTGAAAGAACCTGATGATTGATGGGCTGTGATATGATAAAGGAGTGAGTTATTGATGATGACTGCCAAGATTTTTGCTGGAGAAACTTAAAGATAGTGTCATTCACTAAGCTAAAGAACAGTAGAAGGAAGATCATATTTCTTGTAGAAAATCACTAGTACATTTTTGGACATAATGAGTATAAGATATCTTAGACATTCAAAGCTCAATGTTAAGTTGGCAGTTTGACATGCAAGTCATAAACTCAAAAGATAGGTTTTAACTAGATATCCATGTTGGTGATCACTGACACCATAATTTCGGATGGAATAAGTTGAAATAGAGAAGAAAAGAATGAGAGAATAATTTTAAAGGCATTCCAACATTTAAAGTCCAGTGGAGGAGAAGAAGCCTTTGAGCAGAAAGAGAAATGGCAAGAGTTAGAAGAACTAGAAATGTGTGTCAGCACAAAAAGATAGAATGTTCAATACTTCCTGATGTTAGGTATTAAAATTGCTGCTCTCCCTCATGGAAAAGTCTTCTTTCATTTACCCACATGCTCATTCCATCCCTAAGTTCATCTCATTTCCATTGAAACCTTTTTTTAAATCATTGCTTAAATTTGAATTTGTCACCCAAACTCACCCAAGGCAACTTCTCTGCTTTATTTACCCCCGTATAGTATGTTACTTATTTAGTGTTTTCATCGTCTGTCTCCTCCCCATTTCCAATGAGTAATAGTGTTTGTAACTTTTGTTCACTACATTAACCCCTATAGCTAATTTAATGTCTGGAACATAGACCCTTCAGAAATCAGTAAGTAATGATGAGTGGTCTAATGGACAAGTGAACAGTAATAAATAACACAGAGAGAGCAAGTGCATAAAGTGAGGATTGGCATGTGGTAACTGGACTTGATGTGGTTGTGGCAGTAGCCAAACTGAAGTGAGTTGAAGAGTGAGTACTAGGCAAGAAAGTTTGTCTTTTTTGGTAAGTAGTTGTCTAAAAAGGCAATTCCTTTTTACAAGTATGGTCACAGAGAAAGAGAAGAATAAATGTGGTAATCATTGGGTGAGCTGGGAACATTAGAAAGAAGGAAACTCATCATTTGCCTCCTCTTTTTCCTTTTTCTTTTCTTTAGAAATGGACAATAGATTGGACATGTTTAAAATGCCATTAGGCAGATGCAGTTGAGATGAGGCAGGTAAATACACAGAAGACAGAAATAAACAGAAAAGACAACTGAGGACAGAAAAGAAGGGATCATTCATAGACTCAGATTCTGAAGAAGGTCCATGGAAGGAGTGATCTTTGGAGGTAGCAGAGGACTCAAGGATGTGGGAGATTTAGGAGGTAAGTTCATTTATTCAGTGGTAGAAGTAAGGTAAGATCTCTGCGAGGTGTCCACTCTAGCGATTAGTGGGGTTAATGATATGTTTTAAGTGAAACTTTTGAAAAGAACAAGGTTGAAAATAGTAGCTTTAGACTGTGGTTAATAGAATTGAACACAGAAATAGGTTTGCACTGGACAGTGGGGAATATGCACAAATAACTTGTACTAAATACAAGCAGAAATAAGTATCTTGGTTTTAGAAAACACTTTTTAATTAATAAAATAAGGCAGCTCATAGTTGAGAAATTTATGAAAATGAGACAATTGATTATTTGGAACTCTAACAAAAACAGTATTTTCTACACTTATTTAACATAAGCTCCGCATGTCAATTTGCAAGGATAAAATTTGACTCATTTCTAAAAGTTTATTCTTTCTTCCAAGAACATTTCCAGACTGCTGAGTTTGAAGGCACATAAACTTGTGACATTAAGTTGGAAAAATTCAATTTTTCCTCTATGTACATGTACTTGGATACACATACTCATAAAGGCAAATGATGCATTGTTGATGTTTGATTGTAGTAGTTTGGGTTGCATTTTAACATAACAAAGCAAAATAATGCCATTTGACATGTTTTCCTAATTGTTTTTGAGTATGCAATTTAAATAAACTGCTTCATCTCTAGCATGACATAACTTTCTCCAGAATTTGATCTGTCATTCTTCCAATTAGAAGAGCCTGGCAGCCGTGCTGTATAGAAAAGCTTTATAATATATCTTCAGCTTTAACAAGGAACTTTTTGATGTATTTCAATTATGATGTACAAAGTAGCATCTTCTTAATTAAAGGAGAAATTTCATTTTGAGGCTCTTTAAAGTGCTATTAAAGTTTATGGTTGAAAGCTTCCCATTAAGATGAATCTGCCCTCTGTATTTAGTGAAAGGGATATGGAGCATTTGGGCAAGCGGGAAACATAGCCAAGAAAGGATACTGAATACTATTGAGATTGGAGAATAAAACTTATTTATAAGAGGATGGTTTCTAAGAGACCAGGTTACATAGAAATAAATATTTAAACCTAGTTCTCTCAGCAGTAATTTTTTAATCATTATAATCTGGAAAGGATGAAAAGTTTCTCTGGAAGTAGAAGATAAGAGAATTAAAAAATGAAAATTAGGCGTGATGAGGGCTGTCTGACATGGTGATCCTGGGAGTGTGCACAGGAGAAATCCCATTGTATATGTGTCTTGAAAAAAATCTTAAAGAAAATAAAAATAAATTGGTGTATGGTCCCCTTGAAAAACGTACATTTATTCACACAAATCAAAATCCGCAGACAGAAGTTGTACCATAAACTACATATGTGATTCTAGTTTAGATGGAACAAATACAATTTTTCCTCTTTCTCCAAACTAATTTTGCATATTCCAAATAAAGCTTTAGACAAGTGCTCTGGCAGCATCAATGTTTAGGCCTCAAGAACATCTAATGTAGACATGATGGTGCAGCTGTCAGTGCTCATGGCTGATGACAACACAGATTTTGAAAGGTTGTCGTCTTGCTAGTGAGAGGGAACAAAAAACGGATGACTTGTGCTATATGGGAAGATAATAATATGAAGCCCTAAGAAGGAATGTTTATTACTAAATAGAAACATTTATATGTTTAGATATACAAACATACATATGTAATATTGCAAACGCATTAGTATATAGTGGTTCTGACTGATCCTGTTGTCTAACGATTTACTACTGATACCAATATAAGTTAGAGAAGTCAGGTTACTAAATGCTCCAGCACACTGTTAATATACCCTAACCAGTCCAAGAAGTTAATACCTAAAACTTAAGGTCACTTAAAGTCTGAAGAATAAATGCTAATTAAAATACCTCACTGACTGATGGAACTCCTTGGTCTTTTATGATAAACCTGAGGATATTATAGAATGCATATGTTCTTCCAAAAGTTATATAAACAGTATGTTACTATGATTGTAGTTTACTTTTCCCTCTCTTTAGATGTGCTCTTTTTCTTAGTGTCTAATTACATAAGTTCTCCCAGAATGGAAGAAATATAAAATTCTACCTGGAATGCCTTATTCCCTTATGCTTTAAAAAGAGTAACAGATAACTCTGTAACATAAAATAGAGCATCTCTGATATGTACGTACTCAGATACCAATGTGAATATAAGGTTGTCTTGGAAGGCAAATTCATGACTAAACTGTGAAATTCAGTACAACATTATGTTGTTATTTCAAAATTTAGTAACCCTTCTTATTTTGTTAAATTAACATGATTTTGGTAACCAAAAAATATTGGCTACTATGATATTAAAATACTCCTTTAAAACTAGTCTTATAATTTATTTTCTAATATATAAGATATCTTTCACATTCTACTCATGTTTTTTAGTATACATTCTCCAGATGATACCATGATCATTATGTAAGATATGAGAAAATCCATCTTTTACAGAATAAGCTAGTTCATTGCCTTTGTGGTAGGCACCTTTGGAAATTAAAAATCAGCAAAGGTTGCATAAAGTAATGCATTATAGGGGTTATTCAAAGTGATAAGTCTAGAGCTATTGCAATGTGAATTTCTTTATTGTTTCTGAATATTCAATTCTGCTTTAGAAAAAATAGGATGGATGAAATTCATAAAGTTTGTTAGGTATAAATACATGATATGGTATTTTAAAATGGGAGAAGGGAATGGAAGGAAGAAAATATATTTAAGACTCATAAATAATATATACATATGTAATATTTTAAATGCATATACAAATAAAACCTATGGCTGTTTAGCAAGCTACCACTATTAGCCGAGCGACCTTGTCCCTATGGTCTCTCTGATGGAGCAAGTGCATATTATTGGCCCAGGGAATCTTCTGTCTGTGAATTTCTTTGTTCATCCACAACCCTGGTCCTTCTAACTAAAAAGATATAGTTATATATAATGAACATAATTAATATAAATACATATAATACAGGTCACATAGTACATGTAATTAAAATATTATGCCATTAGTGGAAATGGCTCATAGGATCCAGAGCTGGGATATAAATGAACATTGGGTACCCAGGATTCAGATAGTGTGCTTTCCATCCACCTGAACCTTATCCTAAGTGTGTTAACTTACCCAAGCTTTACTCTTGCTTCTTAAAATGACTTAATAGTGTGTGATCTGCGTGCTTTCATTCCGTCTTTCTGTTCTATGAACCTTTTCATTCTATGACAGTAATATTCCACGGTGAATTGTGTGGTACTTACACTTGGAAGCTACCACTGAGTCAAGTTAATTTCCTATATGACAGCTGCTTAGATAAATGAAGCAGAGTCCACATCTCTATGAATGTCATAGTAATCCTTATATATAATTTGAGTTTTTAATCAAAACTTTCCAAGTTATCAAAACTAACTTGCTGCCTTTTATATGGGTATGGTTTCTTTCAGGACTCATAAATATAATTGTATCAAAATAGCATTTGGGTATCCTGAAATTTAGCAAGGCACTTTTTTCTAAAAATAATAATAAAGAAAAAAAAGACTACTAGGTATATTCAAGCTAACCCTCTTTTTTGTTAGAGTGTAATATTTTTAAAAATGTATCTAGCCTTGACTAGGAAGGAGGATTAATAACATCAAAAATATGGAAAACAGTGACTCTTTTTCCTGGGAGACCTCTAGTCTTTGGTCTTTTATGTCACACAAAAAGGCAAGAAGGGTCTGTTGGCTCTCTAATTTTCAGGTATACATTTCTTTTAGGATTTCTTGATGATGCAACAGTAGGAAAGTTTTCTCTCAGGATACTGATAAGGCCCTATTTTATTCAAATTGTGAATTGAGCAAATTATTTAATGCATTAATCATTTCTCTTGGAAGAGTTTCTATAAATAGCAAATGAGATGTTTTATGTGGAAGATCTTCAAAAACTACAGAATAATACATAATTGTTATTATATTGCACCAGGCTGACTTTCTGATACTGAAAAGGGTGTTACTTGGTTGGGGCTTATGACAAGGATGCAACTGATTTTCTTGCTGTGGCTGTGCAAGGTTTTGGTTTACAGTTGATTAAAACATTAAGCCAACCACTGGCAAAATGCAAAAATAGGTATAGACAGTTGAATTCCTTCATCATACTGCTGTCAAGTGTGTTTGGAATGTTAAAATGGTTAATTAGCAATGCAATATCTATACATTCTGTCATAGCACACCAGAACATATAAACTCTTCAAACTGAAAAAAAGGAAAGAAAGGAAGAAAGAAAGAAAGAAAGAAAGAAAGAAAGAAAGAAAGAAAGAAAGAAAGGAAAAGCTAGAATGCAAATTTCATGGTAATAGTCTTAAATTTCATACAGTTGTTCTCATTCCATGCCTAGAGCATTGGAATCTATGCATATTTTCTCTTTTTTTCACTATTTCTCCTCCTCTGCTTCCTCCCTTCTTTACCTTTACATTTCTTTGACATGGTCTTGGCCTTCAGTCATTTTAAACTCTCTTGTGATTACCATCATTAGGAAAAAGTACTTTCCCTGTAAGGTTTATGTAACTGGCTATTAGAAAAAAAGATTAAAAAATACATTCGACATTGGTATTACCTCTACTATGTTCATGGCAAATCTCTAGTTGAACATTTTTGAAAACAATTACATTTTGACCTTTTGAGTTTGATTTTCTTCTCCAAAAACTCAACCTAATAATGTAGTACAAAATATTCTCACATCAAATAACTGGGTAAGTAAAAGGACTTTTCGAAGAATGATTAATCTTTTTCTTTTCAAAAATACTTCTTATGGATTTAGGGTTCTATGTAATGTCCCCTTAAACAGTAAAAATGATTAAATGAACGACCAGGTGACTGCACTAAGTTCTGCCCCCTGGAGGATATCCTTTCACCAATGTTCTTCAGGGGTGTCCTAAAGAAGGCTTATTGTACTGGAGTTGCTCACTGCCAGGTGGTGCCTATATGCCTAAAACCATAAATAAACCAGATCCAAGATTTCTTTTCTTCTATCAACTGATTGTAGGCCACATGTGGAGCCTGTGTGAGACAGAAGGTGATATAGCGAGAGTGGGGACCACAGACATTGGGACACTTCATCATGTAACTTATTTGAGACTTCAGGGCCTACCCAAGCCTGCTCTCAGATTTATAGCTTAGTGAATAAGACAACATCTGATTCATGATGGGCATTCTGGTCACATGGTAACTTGATGGTCTTTGGTCAAGCATTAAGTTTCAACTAAGACCTCATAACAAGCCCAAAACTATTTGTCATAAGGGGAACAGTTATTCACAGAAGATGGTAGGGTCTTGCTTCAGAATACTTAGTCTGTAATGTGATTCCCTGGAGGAGTCTGCCGAAGCCTCCAAATGCATCTCTATTTACCAGTGAGACTTCAGGCAAAACTAGATCTCCTGGATCCAGCCATGCAACACCCTTGTATCCTTCATGTCTCGAAGGTGGCACTCATCTCTTCACTCTCTTCAGATATGCAAATTGATTTTGTTCATTTCCAGTTTTTATTTTGTTTTTGATTCATTATGTCCTAATTAGGGAGTGCTGAAACTATTCATTATAGTATCTGATGTTTGATACATATTATGAGCTTTCAAAACCCATTGAACTTTACAGTGCAGAAAGTGAACTTTATTGTATGCGATTTAGAAGACTAGGGTTTCCCAGAATGGATCGCAGAATGTGAAAAAGCAATCTACTCTATTTTTTAAATTTACTTTTATTTTCATTTTTAAATAGTTTATTGTCAAATTGGTTTCCATATAACACCCAATGCTCTTCCCCACAAGTGCCCTCCTCCATTACCATTACCAGCACCTCCTCCCTCCACCCCCTCCACCTTCAGCCCTAGGTTCATTTTCAGTATTCAATAGTCTCTCATGATTTGCATCCCTCTCTCTTCCCAACCTCTTTCCCCATTCCCCTCACTATGGTCCTCTGTTAGGTTTCTCCTGTTAGACCTATGAGTACAAACATATGGTATCTGTCCTTCTCTGCCTGACTTATTTCGCTTAGCATGACACCCTCGAGGTCCATCCACTTTGCTACAAATGGCCATATTTCATTCTTTGTCATTGCCGTGTAGTATTCCATTGTATATATACACCACATCTTCTTGATTCATTCATCAGGTGATGGATATTTAGGCTCTTTCCATGATTTGGCTTTTGTTGAAAGTGCTGCTATGAATATTGGGCTACATGTGCCCCTATGCGTCAGCACTTCTGTATTCCTTGGATAAATCCCTAGCACTGCTATTGATGAGTCATAGGGGAGTTCTACTGATAGTTTTTTGAGGAACCTCCACAATGTTTTCCCAAGCAGTTGCACCAGTTTACATTCCTACCAACAGTGTAGGAGGGTGCCCGTTTTTCCACATCCTCACCAGCATCTATAGTCTCTTGATTTGTTCATTTTAGTCACTCTGACTGGCATGAGGTGGTATCTTAGTGTGGTTTTGATTTGTATTTCCCTGATGATGAGTGACGCGGAGCATCACTTCTTGTGCCTGTTGCCCATCTGGATGTCCTCTTTGGAAAAGTGTCTGTTCAGGTCTTCTGCCCATTTCTTTACTGGATTATTCACTTTTTGAGTGTGGAGTTTGGTGAGTTCCTTGTAGATTTTGGATACTAGCCCTTTATCTGATATGTTGTTTGCAACTATCTTTCCCATTCTGTTGGTTGCCTATTCGTTTTCTTGATTGTTTCCTTTGCAGTGCAGAAGCTTTATCTTGATGAGGTCCCAATAGTTCATTTTGCATTCATTTCCCTTGCCTTTGGGATGTGTCAAGTAGGAAATTGCTGTGGTTGAAATCAAGGAGGCTGTTTCCTACTTTCTCCTCGAGGGTTTTGGGTGCTCTCTCTTTTCTTTCTGAGGAGCCTGGCTAGAGGTTTATCGATTTTGTTTATTTTTTCAAAGAACCATCTCTTGGTTTCATTGATCTTCTCGACTGTTCTTTTGGATTCTATACTGTTTATTTCTGCCCTGATCTTTATTATTTCTTTTCTTCTTCTGGGCTTGGGGTGTTCTTGCTGCTTCCCTTCTAGTTCCAGTAGGTGCTCTGTTAAATTTTGAATTTGAGCTTTTTCTAGTTTGTTGAGATTGGCCTGGATTGCAATATACTTTCCTCTTAGGACTGCCTTTGCTGTGTCCCAGAGATTTTGGATTGTTGTATTTTCATTTTTATTGGTTTCCATATATTTTTTAATTTCTTCTCTAATTGCCTGATTAACCCAATCATTCTTAATAGGGTAGTTTTTAACCTCCACATTTTTGGAGGTTTTCCAGACTTTTTCCTGTGGTTAATTTCAAGTTTCATAGCATTGTGACCTGAAAGTGTGCATGGTATGATCTCTATTTTTTTACTTATAGAGGGCTGCTTTATTGCCCCAGTATGTGATCAGTCTTGGAGAATATGCCATGTGCACTCGAAAAGAAGGTGAATTTCCTGTCTTCAGGATGCAGAGTTCTAAATATATCTATTAGTTCCATCTGTTCCAATGTGTCGTTCAGGTCCATAGCTTCTTTAGTGATTTTCTGTCTGGTTGATCTATCCATTGCTGTCAGTAGAGTATTAAAGTCCCCTGCAATTAGCACATTTTTGTCAATAAGATGGTTTCTTTCTGTGATTAATTTTTTTATGTATTTGGGCACTCCTGAATTTGGCGCACAGATATTTATAATTGTTAGCTCTTCCTGATGGAGAGACCCTGTAATTATTATATAAGGTCCTTCGTCATCTCTTGTTACTGCCTTTACTTTAAAGTCCAGTTTGTCTGATATAAGTATGGCTACTCCGGCTTTCTTTTGGCTTCCAGTTGCATGATAGATACTTCTCCATCCCTTTACTTTCAACATGAAGGTGTCTTCAGGTCTAAAATGAGTCTCTTGTAGACAGCAAAGTGATGGATTTTGTTTTTTTATCCATTCTACTACCCTGTGTCGTTTCGTTGGAGTATTGAGGCTATTTACATTCAGTGTTATTATTGAAAAATGTGGGTTTAGAGTCATTGTGTTCTCCCTGGAATTCATGTTTATAGTGGTGTCTCTGGCAACTTGTATTCTTTGTAACATTTCCCTCATAGAGTCCCTCTTAGGATTTCCTGTAGGGCTGTTTTGGTAGTGATGAATTCTCTCAATTTTTGTTTATTTGGGAACACTTTTATCTCTCCCTTTTTGAATGACCGGCTTGCTGGATAAAGGATTCTTGGCTGCATGTTTTTTTCTGTTCATCACATTGAAGATTTTCTGCCATTCCTTCCTGGCCTGCCAAGTTTCATTAGATAGGTCTGTAACTACTCTGATTGGTTTCCCTTTGTATGTGAGGGCCCTTTTCTCCCTAGCTGCTTTCAGAATTCTCTCTTTATCTTTATATTTTGCCAGTTTCATTATGATATGTCGTGCCGAAGGCCGATTCAAGTTACATCATAAGGGGGTTCTTTGTGCCTCTTGAATTTGAATGTCTATTTCTTTTCCAAAATTTCGGAAATTCTCAGTTATAAGTTGGTCTAGTATCCCTTCAGGACCTTTCTCTCTGTCTTCCTCTTCAGGAAATCCTATGATAAGGATGTTGTTCCACTTGAGTGTATCACTCAGTCTCGAATTCTCCTTTCCTGCTCCTGGATCAATTTCTCTCTCTTTTTTTCAGCTTCCTCTTTTGCTAGAACTATATCTTCTAATTCACCTATTCTTCTCTCTGCCTCTTCAATCCTTGAGGTGGCTGCCTCCAGTTCGTTATTCACCTCATTTATAGCCTTTTTTTTAACTCATCCCACCTATTTTCAAAGTGCCTAGTCATTGTCTCAGTTGCTTCTTTGATGCTTTTTTCAACCCCAGCGATTAATTTTATGACAAGGTTTTTTAAATTCTTGATCTGGTATATTGTCCAGATCTGCCTTGAGCAGTTCTGTGGCTTTGACTTCTTCCTGGAGATTCTTCAGGGGAGAGTTCCTTCGTTTTGTCATTTTTGCTATTTTTTGTCTCTTGTCACCTTTAGAAAGCTTGTTGAGCACTGTGCACCTGTTAGTATTTCTCTGTTAAAGGAGGCTTATTGACTGTCCAGGGCCTGTCGTTTCAGGAAATATTCTTTTAATGGTGTCTCTCAGTTTCTCTTGTTGTGCCTTTGAATATTTTATTTCCCTACTCAGCAATATTTGGGACTCGCTGTCATGCACACTTTGGCTTGTTTTTTGGTGTAGCCCTAAGAAGGAAAACAGACAAACACAGAATAGAAGCACATAAATGCGCAGACAAATCAAACAAACAAATACATTAAAAGGGAGAAGAAAAAGAAAGAAAATGGAGAGGAAAGATATGGAAAGAAGAGAAGAAAAGAAAAATAAAGGGGGTCAGAGACAACAAAGGACAATGGACAGTCTAAAAGTGTATGACCAGTTGAGGGGAGAGGTAAGGATGAGATACTGGAGAATATATCTGGATTGCAAGAGAGAAAAAACAGGGGAGAAAGGAGAAAGGAAAATAAGGAGTAAAAATTTAAAAAAATTAAGTAAGAAAGGTAATAATAATAAAAAATGAGTACGAAGAAAAGAAGAAAAAAAAAAAAGAAAAAAGCAGCTCCCCCTCGTGAATAGGTGTGGTTTGGTGTGGTAGGTCTTGGAGGCTGCTCTCAGAAGCTCAGCCTTGGTGTCTGCAGAGAGTAGAATGGCAGCAAGCCAAGCTCCACTGGAACTAAGCACTGTAGGCCACTCTAATGAGTCCGATCTCCTTCTGCAGCAGTTGAGCCAAGTTGTATTTTCCAGGCCCACCTCAGTTCAAAGTTCTAGTCCATGTACTTTTATGCTACCACAGATGAGATATACTTGCTTTGGTGGCTGGCTTCTTAGGGGGAGGGATCAGTTTGTTTTGGCTCAGGCAGGGATTTAGGCTGCCTTTGCCTGAGGCGAGGTGTGCAGCCTCAGGAGAGGTGTGCTGCCTGAGGTGAGGTGCACAGCAGGAGGTGAAGTGCACGCCCTCACAGACACTGCTGAGGACTCCCAGCCCCCAGTCAGGATTGCAATCCCCGTTGGGGGAGGGATGAGTTTCTCTTGGCACAGGCTGAGATTCGTGCAGCAGCTGCCTGAGGCAGGGGCGATGCCGGAAATGAGCTGGGAGCTCCTACAGCCTGAGTGCGAGCCCCGTCCTCCACCCCCACCACCTCCCTGTGGGGATCGTGTAAGGGTGTGGGCTATTTTTTCCCTGTTGGCACCTGGGATTCGGGATTCGCGCGGCCAATGCTGGGGGTGAGATGCACTGTGGAAATGAGGTGTGTGCTCCCACTCCCAAAACCGAGGTCGAAGTTTGCACCCCTGGCGCCGCCGCTGCGGCCGTTGACTCTCTGCCGAGATGGCACAGGGCTGGAAGCTGTTCTTTCCCTTGCGCCACCTGGGTTCGGGACTCGGGCTATCCAGCAGTAATATATGGAGTGAGAGTTTCTCTCTCTGAGCGTGGTTAAACGTCCTTTATCTGTTCCCCAGAGACAGTACTATGAGTGTGTTCAGTTTCTCTGTCTCTTCCTTTTGTCTCTCAGGCTCTGCGCACTTGCCCCGTGTTGGGCTGGGGCTCCCACCTCCCCTGCCCTTCTCGGGCTGGCCCGTTTTCCAATCTCCCCAGTTCACACTCACTCACTCAGGTATCTTTGAGGTTGTCTTCTTTCTGGATTCCATATTTTCTCCTTCTACTCTTGCAGATGAAAGTAATGTCCTTCTCAGTTCAATAGATGGGGCAGACGAAGTTTAGAGAGCTCCCTTCCTCTCTGCCATCTTTGGAAATGTCTTTATTTTTAATTTTTTAAACATCTATTTAGTTTTGAGAGTGAGAGACACAGAGTAGCAGCAAGGGAGAGTTAGAGAGAGAGGGAATCACAGAATCTGAAAGCAGGCTCCAGGCTGTGAGCTGTCAGCACAGATCCCAACATAGGGCTTGAACTCATAGACCACAAGATCATGACCTTAGCTGAAGTCAGACACTTAACCAACTGAACCACCCAGGCACCCCAATGGTGTAAAGTTCTAATTAATTCCTGACTTATGTATCGTATCTATGTTTTAATCTACTTAAGTAAAAAATTTTTTTGTATCTCAAACTTCATGCACATATAAAAGTGCCTCTCATATCATATCTCTATAGAGCATAGAATTATGATAACATAGAAATTATCTTAATGGAATCAAGGTATAGGCAATATTGTATTTAAAAAGACCTAATTCTTAGGAGGTATCCCAAAATTGTTAGATTACTTTACATGGACCATCAACCTTTTAAAAAAAATATTTATTTATTTATTTTGAGAGAGAGAGAGAGAGAGAGAGAGAGAGCAAGTGGGGGGAGGGGCAGAGAAAAAATCCCCAGCAAGGCTCCATTCTCAACACAGAGCCCAAGGTGGGCTCAATCTCACAATCATTAGATCATCACCTGAGCAGAAATCAAGAGTGAATGCTCGACACACTAAGCACACAAGTGCCCCTGGACCATCAACTTTTCTGATGGGAGGAATTATGGGTTTGGTATTTTGGGTATAGATCATTCTGTGTTTAAATCCTGATTCCAATGTTATTAGCAGAGGGAGTGTCGATAAATTTTATAATTTTCCTAAGTTACAAATTCATCTATTGTAAAATGATACCAAATCCATTTATGAGTATGGCTGTAAGGACTAGAGATAATGTATATAATTCAAGTGCAGAGCCTAGTATCATAGACGCTTAATAAATAGGATTTTTAAAATATCAAATATTAAAATTTTATACACTCTCACCCAGCATTTCCTAAGTGACCTCTTCCACTTCTTCATGGGGTTTATAATCTTATAATGCCATAAAACTATTTCTTGTTACAGTGATGAAAGGCAGTATCCCTTCTTTCATGAGTCTTATGTCCTTGAATGGTACAGTTGACAATAAAAATAAATTAATACACAAGAAAATAGATTGAAAAGTGCTGTAGAGTGTGCTCTATTAAGAGGTGTGTAGGTAGCTATTTCGGCTGGGTTTTTAAAGCAGGCCTGTTTGAGATTTAATAACACTTAGGAGCCCAGCATATAAAAGCCTGAGGGCTGAGCCGAGCAGCTGAGTGAAGAATTTGTCCATAGGTTCCATGTAGGAAGTGAGCTTGGTGTGACCTAGGAAAAGAGATGGATCATTCTGTGAGTGGGTAGAGGGGAGAGCTTTGTAGGAGAGGTAGCCTGAACTTTCTAGGCTAAACTAAAAAACTGGGTTTTCTGTTGTTTTATTTTTAATGGGATGGAATGCTTTTGGAGAACTTTATACAGAGGACTTTTATGATCAGATTTGTCTTAAAAGATTACAAGATTACTCTATTGGGGCACCTGGGTGGCTCAATTGGTTAAGCATCCAACTCTTTTTTTTTCTTTTGAGAGAGAGAGAGAGAGAGAGAGAGAGAGAGAGAGAGAGAGGATCTCAAGCAGGCTCCACAAACTCAAGACCTGTGAAATCATGACCTGAACCAAAATCAAGGGTTGGTCACTTAATCGGCTGAACCAGCCAGGTGCTCCCAGTGTCCAACTCTTGATTTCAGCTTAAGTCATTATCTCATGTTTATGAGATTGAGCCCCTTATTGAGCTCTGTGCTAAGCATGGAGCCTCCTTAGGATTCTCTCTGCCTCTTCCCCTCCCCTGCTTGAGCAGATGCTCTCTCTCTATAAGAAAAAAAAATTAAAAATACATAAAAAATAAAAGATTACTCTCTGAATGAAAGGAAAGAAAGAAAAAACTTTGAACTAAGTTCTCATATTGCATAAATCCATTGAGGATTTTCAAAATCTTTTGTTGGTTATTCGCAAGAACTATAATCAGTGATTCAAAAGTGTATGGTTTTATGTTACTTTCTATACAGCCTCTTATGAACATGAACTGAATACTATATGTTTTTATAGGTATATAGATATAGATGCATATTCTTTTAGGAACTAGCTTTAGCTAGTTGATTGAAAATAAAGTAATTCTGATATTTTACTTGCTCTTAATATAAATTCTCAATTTTAATCTAAGATATGATTCAGTGTACTCCAGTGGAAAGTTAGAACACTCATTTATGATGATGATGATGATGATGATGAT
>PJEM01004504.1:102313-152144 GCA_004023845.1 Helogale parvula | reverse complement strand
CATGCTAAGCGAAATAAATCAGGCAGAGAAGGATAGATACCATATGTCTGCCTTCATAGGTCTAACAGGAGAAACCTGGCAGGGTACCCTGGGGCGAGGAAGGGGGCAAGAGAGGGGATGAGTGAGGGACACAGATCAAGGGAGACTACTGAATACTGAAAATGAACCATGGACTGAAGGGGGAGGGGGAGGGGGGGAGGGAGGGATGGTCATGGTGGGGGGCACTTGGGGGGAGAAGCACTGGGTGTTATATGGAAACTAATTTGACAATAAACTATTCAAAGAAAAAGAAAACCAAAACAAGCAAACAAACAACAACAACAACATAAAACAACCCCCAAACTTTAAAACTTAGTGACTTAACTTGTTGGGACGAGCACTGGGTGTTGTATGCAAGCCAATGTAACAATAAATTATATTAAAAAATAAATAAAATTTAGTGACTTAAAATGAAAAAAAAAAAAACTAAGTGGGCTCACTAAACAGTGGGAACATCAGGTACTCCCCTGCTGGACCATGATTGGCCCCAGCTAAGGGTGATGTCTGACCTGGCCTGAGCCAAACATAGACCCCCAGGAAGGTGGAATTTCCAGGAATTTAGGTGGAGGGGGAGTAAGTTTCCATTAACCTGAATCACCACGGGCAGGGTTAGTTATTCTTAACTTGTTTGAGCAAGTCCCTTGCTACAAAGTTCCTGGAACTTTAGGTGGGGCTACAGATTCCAGTAAGTTTAGTCATGCCTGGGGAAACAGAAACTTGGGACTTCTACTTTCTGAGGCTTATTTGAAGCCTGTCATGGCTTTAGTTTGGCTCTTTATTGCCATCACCTTTGGAGTCTGATCTAAAAAAAAAAAAAAAAAAAAAAATATATATATATATATATATATATATATATATATATATATATATATATATTGCTAAGAGTGAAGTCAAATAAATTACCGTCTACATTTTTTTCTAGATTTATCATTTATGGTCTTACATTCAAGTCTTTAATTGACTTTGAGTTAATTTTTGTGTATGGTATAAGATAGTGTTCTGGTTTCATTCTTTTTCATGTGGCTGTCTAGTTTTCCCAACACCAAGCTTTGAAGAGGCTGGAGGAGGATTATATAACCCTTGTTCTAGGCACTGCTTTACGTGCTTTTGTTCCTATTTTACATATAAGGAAACTGAGGCTTAAAATTGTAAGGTTATTGGCTAAGGTCATGCAGCTAGTAACACACACAGTGGGATTCGAACCTGGTTTCATCTGATCTGAAAGCCTTGTTTAATAGCACTGCTTTAGTTCTCTTAGTTAACAGTTATTACCATGTATTAAGCATTCCAAGATGACCAAACTGATGTCTTGGCTCTAAAGTTGCTCCTAGTGAAGTCAGAGGAAACATTTAATAAGCTTTTTAATAAGCTCTAAGTAATAGGTTAAATACTCAGCCTACTCATACAGCTCAACATTATGGCCACCTATAATGTATTTCTCTTTGTCAGTAGACATTAAACAGTTGTCAGTAACAAATGGTGTTGCTTTAATAATAAATACTATCTCAAGGGTGAGAAATCTCTTGTTATTGTTTTAATACTATTTTTGTTCTTGTTTTATTGGTTGGTGTTAATGGAGATAATTTTGTATCTCATTTTCTTTCTGTATCTGGAAAAACTTAGGTATTACTCTGAGTAAGTTTTGTAAAACTAGAAATATTAGTATCATGTTTTCTGCGATTTTAGGTCAACATGCCATGCAATGGAGAGCTGTACTTCAGTATTGTGATTATTGGACACTTTTTTATCTTTGAAAATAAAAATGTTCATTTGTGATTTTTACTATTTTAGCTGAACATTTTCAGACACTTAAGCATCATGGAACTTCAGAGGACTTTAGACATTAGTTTTATATTTGCTGTTTAAATACTATGAATAGTCTTTTTCTAGTTCCACAGAGACACTCTAGTTTTAAGGATGTCTTTTCATCTTATAAAATAGTGTTCCTGGCATTAGACATAAGCATCATCCTTCATCATAAACTACTTTCTCCTTTATTTTCTGTACAGAGGCAGTTGTGACACCAAATTGGCAGAAAATGTTCCATTCTTCCTTTTTTTTTCTTTCTTTTTTTTTTCTGTCAGGAAGTTCTCACTTTATCCTCAAAGTAAGTTGTATCTGTGGGGTTTTAAAAACAAAACCAGTAACCTAGATTTGTTATTATCTGCAGAAACACTTTTAAAGAGAGTGGAAATAGTATTTTATAAATTGAATTTGAATGCCAGAGTTCTGAAGCTGTATTTTTAAAGATAAAATTTAAGAAAGTATTTTGTGGACTTTAGTTTTTACGATTTCATTACAATAATATTCTAGAGAGGATATTAGGACGTCACATTGATTTTTTTCATTTTCTTTTTGTCTTATTGAGTTTGATACTTAAAGTCTTTTGCTCTTTTCTTTAGGGGATATTATAAACCATACTTAGAACCATACATATACAGAGGTGCCTGGGCGGCTTAATAGGTTAAGAATCCAACTCTTGATTTTGGTTCAGGTCATGATCTCATGGCTTGTGAAATCGATCCCCGTATTTGGTTCTGTACTGACAATGCAGCATCTGCTTGGGATTCTCTGTCTCCTCTCTCTCTGCCCTTCCCCCACTTGCACTCTTTTTCTCTCTCAAAAAAAAAAAAAAAAACAAAAACAAAGCCATAATATGCCAAAATGAACTTAGTAAAAAATCCGTTTTTTGTTTTTCTTAGTTTTTAAAGTAGGCTCTATGCCCAGTGTGGAGCCCAACGCAGATCTTGAGGTCTTGAACTCATGATACTGAGATCAAGATCTGAGGTGAGATCAAGAGTTGGGACGCTTAACTGACTGAGCCATCCAGGTTCCCCTGTGTTGATTTTATAGTGAGTTTATTAAAAGTATGTTACCCTCTTTAGTCAGAAAGGCCACAGTAATGAAAACCATGTTTCACTTTTATATACATTAGATGAGATCACCAGATGCTGTTGTTAAGAGCACATCAAAAAGAAAAACTGAAAATACGAGCTGCATGGAAAAATACTAGAAACAGTTAGCTCTCAAAAAACAGGACCACGTATAGGGGAAAAGAAAGATTTTGACCGTGAACTAACTTTAAGTTGTTTAATACTGGAAAGAAACAGCAAGATGGCTTTTCTTAGAGTTTTATTTTAGGTATTTGATAATAGCGTAAACTGCTTTGGAAATTGGAACATCATGGTCAGTGTTTGAAAACTCACATTAGGTTACTTTTGTTTTTCTAATAATTTACTATAGCTTTGAGATGTAGAAAAGTTGAAAAATTGTACACTGAGCATGTTATCACTACTTAGATTCTGCCATTAAAATTTTGCTGTATTTGCTTTATTATATAACCATCCATGTATTCGTTTTTCTTTCTATTATTTCATCTTATTCTTTTATAGGTTTCAAAGTAGATTGTACACAATCCAGTACCTTCACTCTGGAACACTTCAGCATGCATATTATTAACTAGAGTTCAGTATTTACTTATGGTTCTTTTTCAAGATAAAATTACATGCAGTGAAATGCACAGATCTTATGTGTGCCATTTAATAATGGGAAATGTATACACTTGTGTAACTATGATCCTAATTGAGATAAATAATGTCAGTACTCTAGAAAGTTCTCTCATGCCCCATCCAAGTCAAGTCCTGCCCTTACTCCCACCCTGTAAGGCAATCTTTCTTGGAATATTTTTTATTATAGATTAACGTGTTCTAGAATGTCATAACGTTGAAATCATGAAGAAAGTACTCTTTTTGGGTAAAAGCTTTTTTCAGTAAGCATAACCTTTTGAGATTCATCTGTGTTGTTACCAGTAGTTTATTCATTTTCATTGATGAATAGTATCAATCCTGTAGATATTCCTTGGCTTATTTATCCATTCTCCTACTGATGAGGATTTGAATTCCCACCACTTTGGAGCTATTGAGTAATAAAGCTACTATGATAAAACTTGTACAAGTATTTTGTGAACACATACTTTTCTGGTTTGTAAATATCTAGGAATGGAATTACTGGGTCATAGTGTAGATGTATGTTTACTTATTCCAGAGACTTCCAAGCAGTTTTCCAAAGTGTTTGCACCATTTTACACTCCCACCAAAATGCATGACCATTCTGGCACATTGGTGAATAAACCAGTATCTGGTATTGTCAGCCTTTTTAATTTTAACTGTTCTGGGGGATGTGTAGTGGTATCCCATTATGTTCATTTTTTAATGCTTATTTTAATGTTCCCATCCAAGTACTAACCTGGCCTGACCCTGCTTAGCTTCTGAGATGACACAAAATCAGGCACATTCAGGGTAGTATGGCTGTAGACTAATGTGTACTTATTTAATGACTAATAATGTTGAGTACCTTTTTATGTGCTCATAAACCACATCTATCTTCCTTTGTGAAATGTCTGTTCAAACTTTTTGCCCATTTTAAATTTTGAATATTTGTCATATTACTAAATCAAAAGGGTCTTTATATATCCTGGATACCAGTCCTTTGTCAGATATGTTTTAGGAATATTTTCGACTAGTTTGTACCTAACCCATTTATTTTTTAAAAAAATGTTCTATCCAAGGAGGAGGAGGAGGGGGAGGGGGAGGAGAGGGAAGGGGAGGGGGAGGAGAGAGAGAGAGAGAGAGAGAGAGAGAGAGAGAGAGAGAGAGAGAAGGTGGGGGAGAAGCTGGGGAGGGGTGGAAAGAGAGGGAGAGAATCCCACACTCCACACTGTCAGTGCAGAGCTAGATTTGGGGCTCAATCTCATGAACCATGAGATCATGACCTGAGCTGAAATCAAGAGTTGGATACTCAACCAGCTGAGCCACTTAAGTCTCCCAGAGCTTCTTATTTATGACCTTATGGTGATTTAAAAGAAATGTAAATATCTCAACAAAAAATATAGACCGTTGTTTTTTTTAAACACCCAGGGTATTTTCTATTTTTTATTTTTTTTGAGTGTTATATTTAGAGGACGGGAAGGGATGGTGGAAGTGTATTATTCTCAGGCAAGGAGAAAGTAGGTATACCTTTCTATAGGAAAGACCATTAATTCTAACAACCCCTCTCCACTCTCTCCTCTCCTCTATACTGACTGTTGTCCACCTTTGTTGTTCTCTCTGACCCAAGGGATTACAGTTTCCAGGCTTCCTGATTCCAATATGTTAATAAAGGTGGCCTTCTAGAATTGTTAATATAGCTGAAATTCTATCTAAATTTTAAAGCCCACTAGAGATTTTTAAAAATAATTTTTAATGTTTATTTTTTTTTGAGACAGAGTGTGAGTAGGGGAGGGGCAGAGAGAGGGAGACACAGAATCTGAAGCAGGCTTCAGGCTCCTAGGTGTCAGCATACAGCCTGATGCAGGGCTCAAACTCACAGACCATTAGGTCATGAGCTGAGCAGAAGTCAGATGCTTAACCAACCAGGCCACCAAGGCACACTAAAGCCCACTAGAGATTCTGGATGCTGTATAAATTTGCATTATTTCTGAGAGGACTATCAGATTATAAGTAAAGTACTGATCCTTATTACTTATTAATAGCTTTATTTTCATAGATGTTTAACCATTTTCTATGTTAGAGCAAAAATGGTGATTATTGGTAAAATACTTGAGCCTAAAGTCTGACTGTTCTGAAGGCCTATGTCAACAATCGGTTAAGAAGAAAATATATCAGAATATTGAGGGGATCTCTAGTAGCATAATGGGTGAGAGTAATTTTGGATATTAAAGGTTTTAGTTTTTGTCTCATACTAAAAAGAGCTTTTATGGATTTTTATTTTGTTAGAGAAAGCTACAAAGAAGCAAAATTGAAATCAAAGACAAAACAAAACCAACAATGGGTCCCATCCCAGAAGCAGAGTGGATATTGTAGGTGGGACTGAGTGTACTTTAGGTCTCATCATACAAAGAATCAGTAAACATGAAGAGTGTAAGGTTAAATCGGTGGAGTGAGAAAGTCACAGAGCAGAGAGACCGGGAAAAGAGATGAGAGCACCTTTTACTAAAGTGCTCTCGGGCAACGTTCCATGGCTTGGAGGGAATGAGCCAGGGAAGTTGCAGAGATGATGCAGAAAACCCATGCAGAAAACCGAGGTCAGAAATAAACGTAAAAGGCCTTTATTGGGAGTGCTCTCAGGCGAGGTTTCCTGGTCCCTCCAGAGGAGAGACAGGACAGGCCAGGGAAGTTGCTTGGGAGAACAAAGGGCGGGGCCTTATATGGGGCAGTAGTTTCTGATGTGTGTCCAGGGGGTGGAGAACCCCCTTATAAGGTGAAAAGATGAGGCTAGGGCAAATGACGTGTTTCCAGGGAGCTGGCAGCAGGCAGAAAGTTCCAAAACAGTGGTCTGTCAGCCATCTTGATATAGTTTGGCAGGAAAGTCCTGGGATGGTGGTCTGTCGGCCATCTTGGTGTTTCTTTCCCTGAGCCCGCCAAACCTGTTAAAGAGTTTTTCAAGAACTGGGAAGCCTACTATGTAGTGCAGAATTAGAGTTCTGGATGCTACACTAGTAACCTTCCTTCCTATTGGTTCCTTCCTCCTTAAGGAAGTCAATCAAAAGTCCAATGTCTGCAAGGTTAACCTGATCTTAATTAGAGGATTTCTGGGTTCTCTAAAAGGAATGATGATCTTCATAGGACTGTGGAATGAAAAATTAATAGTTCATCCAGTTATCAGTGGGAATACTTTTCTTATCACAAAAGTCTTGATGTGAATAACTGTGTCCAGGATCTACTTTTTATTTTTGGCCCCAAAGGCTGAGAATAACACAGGGCCACTAAATCTAGAGTAGCTAGGTGTGTGTGTGTGTGTGTGTGTGTGTGTGTGTGTGTGTGTGTGTGTGTGTGTGTGTGTGTGTGTGTGTATTGGCATGTGTTATGGGTTTGGTGGTGGTGGTGACAGTGGATATTTAATTGTTTATAGAAAACTTAGCAGGTTTTTCCACTGGCTTTCCTTGAGATCTAACAAGGTTTTCTCCTCGCTATTTTTTTTTTTTTAAACCAAGGAGTCAAATTTGTTCATGTTCCCTGCTCAATACCCATATTAAGCTGTCCACAGTCCCTGATCAGTAGCATTTGATCAGTAGAGAAAGCTCTAAGGAGGCCAAAGAGATTTTTTAACTCCTTATACAATGAAAAGTTACCTTTGGCATCTGAAAGGCCCACTTTTATTTCAGCCTGGTATTTCAAACAACCCAATTATGTTTTGAACTCTGAGGTAGCAATATTGAAATGATTTGAAGGGTCCAGGGTGCTTTGCTGATGGAGGTCAATGCCTTGATTTTTATACCCTTTTCTTTACTCTTATTTCTTATTGTTACAGAAGAAGCTACTATGGAGGAAACTGGGCCAGTTTTAGCTTTTCAGGACTGTTGTCTTGGCTAAAGGAATACCAGGTAAACTTCTTAGTTGATTTTTAATCTACTACTTTGTATTTTGTATCACACAATAACCCTACATTGAAGAAAACCCTAAGTTTCTGTAATATAGGCTGATGCTACATTTTTATGTAACAAAAATTATGCAGTCATCTTTTTAGCTAACATGCTTTCAATGCCTTCAAAATATAGTTATTACTTTTTAAATATGCAGTACATAGATAAGTTGGCAGAAGTGTACATCATACATACTTGACACTATTTTCTGATGATATGCCCAAATATATGGCAAGATTTTTTTCTCTAAAATAGTCTTCAAGGAAAAAACTTCAGTCTTTCATAAAGTCTCACATATTACTAGTTGTTCTTTCAGTCAGTATATGTAAAAAAACACCCAACTCTTTGGGGAAGATACATTAATTTTAAATGATCTGAGTCATTGGTGGTTTTACATATTTATAGAAGTCATATGACAGAATCAGTGAAAACAAAAAACAAGGAAAGAAATTTAATGTAAATTTAGTCATTTTTATTTTAAGGTAGGATCTTGCTACGACAACTGTTGGGTATCATTGTAAAGGAGTTTTTTAGAGGATATTTACAGCATAGTAGTATGGGAGTTGGTTATGTCATGGAGTTTACTGAATTTTATGACAGATTAAAAAAACTATCCTAATTTTATGTGAATGGTATATGTAGCTTGAAATGAATTTCCTACTGAGAGGAATTCCATCATACATGGAATCAGAAACTGCTGTATCTCAAAATAATTTAGATGGTTGGGAAAGGAGGATGATATATCCTAGAAAGTTGTATTCAGTTAGGTAAAAATAATGTAGCTAAGACTTATTAAACACTTAACGTGTGCCAAGCACCACACTAAGCATTGTAGTTGTACTGATTAATTTATGATACATGACTTAAAAAATGCTTCTTGTAATGACGAAGATATTGATGTTGAAGTTGCAGTGAAGATTTAGTTTGAATAATATTGTTGCATGAAATAAGAGTGTGGAGAAACAATCAATATTTCTAAAGTAATATTGCATGTAATACAAACTGTACAAATCAAGACAGTAAATGTTACAAGTAGACATTTAACTGTTTTATGTTTGTGCCCTAAATATTCATATATTTGTGTTTATCAGAAACCCAATTTTGAACCTTATTCTTAGGAACTATGTACGAATGTGGGTGGGTCATCTTATTTAGTATACTTAGTATATTTAGTACTTCCATGAAAAAATTAGGCTAGATGCTCACAACAAAGACAACAAAAATACCTCTGTTGTTTGACTGGAAAACATCTGGTTAGTGAAGGGAATTTTATTCAATGAATTTTGATAATACATTAGATTTATTAAAGTATTTTTGTAGATGTTTCTTTTATTCTGGTGCTCAGCATCTTGATTCTCTAACCATATACTTCCCCCCTTTGCTCTTTGTCCCCTGGCCCAGTCTTTTCTTCAGGATGATAACCCCTATGTCTATATATTCAGAGTTTCTATATTTTACCTCCTGTCTACCTATATGGAGATTTTTAATACTAGTAATTACAGTTAATAATAAAAGATGTCTGCCCTACTTTTCTTCAGTTTAAAATGTTAAATTCAGGACAAAAAATCTTTTATGATTAATTATTATTCTACTTTATGAAATCTGTTAAGTTTAGAAATTTTCTGAGGTGAATTTACTTCAAGGATATTGTAGTTATATTTCACTACTAGTGCTTTGAGAATATATAAGACATTTAAAAAATTTTTTCCTCTGGTAGATGTATACCAAATAGTTTAAAATTTTAAACAGATTAAATGTTGATCCTTGACATTTTGAAAAGGCATATCTTGACATTTCCAAAAATCTTCTGTATTCAAATTGCTGTACATATAATTTAGGTCCATAAAATGTAATTAGTAATTACTGAAAATTTGTAGGGCCACTTTCAACCCTTAACAGTTTACACACATTATTATACATTATTTCTTCTATTGACTAAATATAAATGATAAATATTTAGAGGTCGATGGTGGGGCCTGGGTGGCTCAGTCAGTTATGGATCTGACTCCGGCTCAGGTCACAATGTCACATTTTGTGGGTTTTAAAGAAAATTTTTTTTATGTTTTCTTAATTTACTTTTGAGAGACAGAGAGTACGAGCAGGGGAAGGTCAGAGAGAGAGGGAGATACAGAATCTGAAGCAGGCTCCAGGCTCTGAGCTAGCTGTCAGCACAGAGCCCAACAACGCGGGGCTCAAACCCACTAACCGTGAGATCATGACCTGACCTGGAACCGGACGCTTAGCCGACTGAGCCACCCAGGTGCCCCCACATTTTGTGGATTTGAGCCGTGCATCAGGCTCTGTGCTGACAGCTCAGAGCCTGGAGCCTGCTTCAGAATCTGTGTCTCCCTCATCTCTGCCCCTCCCCCATTCATGCTCTGTCTTTCTCTCTCTCAAAAAATGAATAAACATTAAAAAAATTAAAAAATATAAAATATTTAGAGGTAATTTGTTATACAGACCTTAGTTATAGTGAGGTGAATACTTTTCAAAAATACTTTTGCATGTAATCAAAATTTGACATGAATAGTGACTTTCAAAGACCTAAAAGTAAGTAGAATGATATAAATGTGAGACTGCTGTTTGACAACAAAATTCAAAAACTTTATTATTTACAAGTATTATGTACAACAGACACACTTGATTTTCAGCAGATAGAGGGTTAGTTATCCTAGTTCTTCAACAATGTCAAAACAGGCACATCCAATGTCCAATGACTGCATCAAAATGTCAGATATCTTTATAGAAATCTGTAAACAAGAGCTAGCTTTTGATAGGATAGGTTTTTACACAATTTTCTTCCTTTGAACATGATACACTGTGCTAGAGTCACTTCAGAATTTTGATGGGATCAAATGGAAAGCATTAATTTAGAAAGATATACAGTTTTACAGAAAGAGTTTCACATTACTCAATTTAATTATAATTACTCATCTGTATTTTGCTTAGGAAAACAGTGACATTGTGAATGAAAGTCCAGCATGGCAAGAGCAGATTCTTGAAAATGAAGACTCTATTGCTCTTAGCAGGAGGGATAAAACCATTCAACATGTGGAAGTGTTTTGTTATGCCAGGTATGAAAGTATTTTTTTAGGATAAACTGAGTTAATGACTTCTTAATTTACATGTATTCAAAGGAAGCCAACATATGACTGACATTGGTTGATAAAAGTCGAATTGATATGATGGTTTCCCTTTTTTAAAATATAGCTTTAAGTTTTATGATGATGATTATGATAATAACATCCTACTTTAATGACTTGTGTCTTACAATAGTCCTGTACTAGGATAGAGCTGATAGTACTAGTTGGAGCTTTTACAGAAATCCTCAGTATAGGTAAAAGAGATTCATTTGTTTAACATCACATGGCTTGAAAAAGGCCACACGTAGGCTAGATAGTAGTAGAGCCCAAGTTTAAAACCCAAGATAATTTAATTCTACTCCAGTGTTCTTCTAACTCTTCTTAGATAATATTCAGTGTAGGGCACCTGGGTGCCTCAATCACTTAAGCATCCAACTCTTTGATTTCAGTTCAGGTCATGATATCATGATTTGTGAGATTGAGCCCCATGTGGGGCTCTGTGCCTACAGTGTGGAGTCTGCTTGGGATTCTTTCTCTCCCTCTCTCTCTGCCCTTCCTCTGCTCATATGCATGCACACTCTCTCAAAATAAATAAACTAAAATAAAAGTTAATATTTAGCATAGCAAAATGGAAAATACACAGCACTATTCTTAGATAATATTCAGTGTAATAAAATGGAAAATTGTAATTTTGAATGAAAAATTAGAATGAATGGTCATGACATTTGGGGACATATTTTCGAAAATCAGGAGAGAAAATTGGGAAGTAATATTTTAATTGTCTCTTACTAAGTGAGAATTCATTATTTTTTTAAGGTTTTCTTTTCTAGTTTGTTAATATATACTATCATATTAGTTTCAGGTGTACAATATAGTGATTCAACAATTCTATATGTACATCACTGGGTGCTTGTCATGACAAGGGCACTCCTTAATCCCTATTACCTATTTAACCTATCCTCCCACCCACCTCTCCTGTGGTAACCAACTGTCAGTTCTCTATAGTTAAGACTCTGTATCTTGGTTTGTCTAATTTTTTTTCCCTTTTCACATTTGTTTCTTAAATTCCACATATAAGTGAAATCATAATGGTATTTTGTCTTTCTCTCACTGACTTATTTTGCTTAGCATTTTACTCTTTAGTTCTATCCATGTCATTGGAAATGGCAATATTTCATACTTTTTATGTCTGAATAATATTCCTTGTTTAAGTTGATGGACTCTTGGGTTGTTTCCATGTATTGACTATGGTAAATAATACTGCTATAACCACAGAGCTGCATGTATTCATTTGAATTATGATTTTTATATTCTTTGGGTAAATACCAGTAGTACAATTGCTGGATCATATGGTGGGCCTATTTGATTATTTTATTTATTTATTTTTAAATTATTTTTAATTTTTTTAAAATGTTAAATGTTTTATTTATTTTTGAGAGAGAGAGAGACAGCGTGAGCTGGGGAGGGTCAGAGAGAGAGGGAGACACAGAATCTGAAGACAGGCTCTCGGCTGAGCTAGCTGTCAGCACAGAGCCTGACATGGGGCCTGAACCCACGAACCGCGAGATCAAAACCTGAGCTGAACCCTGCCGCTCGACCAACTGAGCCACCCAGGCGCCCCAATAATTTATTTATTTTTTAATTTACATTCAAGTTAGCATATAGTGTAACAATGATTTCAAGAGTAGATTCCTTAATGCCCCTTACCCATTTAGCCCATCTCCCTTCGCTCAGTCCCTCTAGCAACCCTCTGTCAGTTCTGTATATTTGAGTCTTATGTTTTGCCCCCCTCCCCGTTTTTATATTATTTTTGGTTCCCTTTCCTTATGTTCATATGTTTTATATCTTAAAGTCTGCATATGAGAGAAGTCATAAGATATTTGTCTTTGACTAATTTCGCTTAGCATGATACCTTCTAGTTCCATTCACATAGTTGCAAATGGCAAGATTTCATGCTTTCTGATTGCCAAGTAATACTCCATTGTATGTATGTATGTATGTATGTGTGTGTGTGTATACCACATTTTTATTCATTCATCCATCAATGGACATTTGGACTCTTTCCATACTTTGGCTATGATCAGTGGCACTGCTATAAACATTGGGGTGTTTGTGCCCCTTCGAAACAGCACACCTGTATCTCTTGAATAAATACCTAGTAGTGCAGTTGCTGGGTCATAGGGTAGCTTTATTTTTAATTTTTTGAGCAATCTCCATACTGTTTTCCAGAGTGGCTACACCAGTTTGCATTCCTACGAGCAATGCAAAAGAGATCTTCTTTCTCTGCATCATTGCTAACATCTGTCATTGCCTGAGTTGTTAATTTTAGCCATTCTGACTGGAGTAAGGTGGTATTTCATTGTGGCTTTAATTTGTATTTCCCTGATGAAGAGTGATGTTGAGCATTTTTTCATGTGTCTGTTTGCCTTCTGGATGTCTTCTCTGGAAAAGTGTCTATTCATATATTTTGCCCATTTCTTTACTGGATTTAGTTTTTGGGTGTTGAGTCTGACAAGTTCTTTATAGATTTTGGATACTAATCCTTTATCTGATATGTCATTTGCAAGTACCTTCTCCCATTCCATCATTGCTGGCCTTTTAGTTTTGCTGATTGTTTCCTTTGCTCTGCAGAAGCTTTTTATTTTGATGCGGTCCCAATACTTCATTTTTGCTTTTGTTTTCCTTGCCTTAGGAGACATGTTGAGTAAGAAGTTGCTGTGGCCAAGGTCAAAGAGGTTTTTGCCTGCTTTCTCATACAGGATTTTGATGGCTTCCTGTCTTACATTTAGGTCTTTCATCCATTTTGAGTTTGTTTTTGTGTATGGTGTATGAAAGTGTTCAGGGTTGATTTTTCTGGATTTTGCTGTCCAGTTTTCCCAGCACCATATGCTGAAGAGACTGTCTTTATTCCATTGGATAATTTTTCCTGCTTTGTCAAAGATTAGTTGGCCATACGTTTGTGGGTCCATTTCTGGGTTCTATATTCTGTTCCACTGATCTGAGCTTCTGTTTTTGTGCCATTACTATACTGTCTTGATGATGACAACTTTGTAATACAGCCTGAAGTCCAGGACCGTGATGCCTCTAGCTTCAGTTTTATTTTTCAGGATTGCTTTGGCTATTCGGGGTCTTTTCTGGTTCAATAAAGATTTTAGGATTGTTTGTTCTAGCTCTGTGAAGAATGTTGGTGTTGTTTTGATAGGGATTGCTCTTGCTCATTTTGTAATTGGATTTGCTTTTTTCTTGTGGAATTTTGAGAGTTCTTTATATTTTAAATATGTGTCCTTTGTTAGGTACGTAGTTTGCAAATATTTCTGCCAAGTTTTAGCTTGTCTTTCATCCTCTTTAAGCAGGGCATTTTGCAGATGAAATGTTTTAAATTTTGATGAAGTCCAATTTATCACTTTTTTTTTGGAATAGATCCAGAAGATTTTCTCTAATTTTTTTATTTATAGTTTTATCTTTTACATTTAAGTCCATGATTTACTTTGATATACTTTGAGTTAACTTTTGTATAGGGTTGAGGTTTACGTCAATGTTAATTTTTTTAACATAAGGTTATTCAGTTGCTTTGGTGTTATTTGTTGTAAAGGCTGTTTTTCCTCCATTGAATTAATGTGCATATTTGTCATAAATCAGTGGGCTGTACTTGGATGAGTCTATTTGTGGATTTTATATTCTTTTCCATTGATTGTATGTCTTTTTCCACACCAAAAACCCATTGTCTTGATTACTGCAGCTACATATTAGGATTTAATATCAGGTAGAATAATTTCTCCAAATTTAATTCTTTTTTGTCAAGATTGTTTAGCTATTCCAGAGTTTGAGTCTTCCCATTTAAATGATTTGAGAAACTTTTCTATATCTAGAAAGTTTTGCTGGAATTTTTATAGGAATTGCATTAATGCTATAAATCAACTTGGGGTGAATTGATACCTTTTTCATTTTGAGTCTTCTAATTCATTGACAAGGTTTGTGTCTCCCATTTTGTAGGTCAACTTTGATTTCTTTCTACAGAATGGTGTAATTGTCACAATCTGAATCCTGTGCATGTGTTGTTATTTGTAAATACCTAAGTATTTACTTGTCTTTAGGGCAATTATAAGAGGAATTGTCTTTTTATGTCGGCTTTCATATGTTCATTATCAGTACCTAGAAATGCAATTGTTTTTTTTATTGATTTGAATCTTGATATCTCTCTGAAGTCACTTAGTAGTTCTTGGGATGTTTTTAGAGATACCTTGGAATTTTACATACATAGCCATGTCTTCTACATAAAGAAGCAGTTTTATGTCTTCCTCTTCATTGGCTTTTTTAAAAAATTTTTTATAGTTTATTTTCAAATTGATTTCCATATAACACCCAGTGCTTCTCCCCACAAGTGCCCCCCACCATGACCATCACCCCCTCCCTCCCGTCCCCTCTCCCTTCAGTTCATGGTTCGTTTTCGGGATTCAGTAGTCTCCCTTGATCTGTGTCCGTCAGTCTCCCAAGTTCTGTTTTCTCCTTCCTCTCCCTATGGTCCTCTCTTAGGTTTCTCCTGTTAGACCTGTAAGTGCAAGCATATGATATCTGTCCTCTGCCTGACTTATTTCACTTAGGATGACACCCTCGAGGTCCATCCACTTTGCTACAAATGGCCAGATTTCATTCTTTCTCATTGCCATATAGTACTCCATTGTAAATATATACCACATCTTCTTGATCCATTCATCAGGTGATGGACATTTAGTCTCTTTCCATGATTTGGCTATTGTAGAAAGTGCCGTTATGAACATTGGGGTACATGTGCTCCTATGCATCAGCCCTTCTGTATCCTTTGGGTAAATCCCTAGCAGAGCTATTGCTGGGTCATAGGGGAGTTCTATCGATAGTTTTTTAAGGAGCCTCCACACTGTTTTCCAGAGCGGCTGCACCAGTTTACATTCCCACCAACAGTGTAGGAGGGTGCCCCTTTCTCCACATCCTCGCTAGCCTCTATAGTCTCTTGATTTGGTCATTTTATCCACTCTGTGTGAGGTGGTATCTCAGTGTGGTTTTGATTTGTATTTCCCTGCTGATGAGTGATGCTGAGCATCATTTCATATGCCTTCTGGCCATCTGGATGTCCTCTTTGGAGAAGTGTCTATTCAGGTCTTCTGCCAATTTCTTCACTGATTTATTCATTTTTCATGTATTGAGTTTAGTGAGCTCCTTGTATATTTTGGATACTAGCCCTTTATCTGATATGTCATTTGCCACTATCTTTTCCCATTCTATCGGTTGCCTGTTAGTTTTTTTTTTTTTATTGTTTCCTTTGCCTTGCAGAAGCTTTTTATCTTGATGAGGTCCCAGTAGTTCATTTTTGTTCTTGATTCCCTTGTCTCTGGGGATGTGTCGAGAAAGAAATTGCTGCGTTTGAGGTCATGGAGGCTTTTTCCTGCTTTCTCCTCTAGGGTTTTGATGGTGTCCTGTCTCACATTCAGATCCTTTATCCATCTTGAGTTTATTTTGGTGAGTGGTGTCAGGAAGTGGTCTAATTTCATTTTTCTACATGTTACTGTCCAGCTCTCCCAACACCACCTGTTGAAGAGGCTATCTTTTTTTCATTGGATTTTCCATTGGATACTCTTTCCTGTTATGTCAAAGATTAATTGGCCATATACTTGTGGGTCTAGTTCTGGGTTCTCTATTCTATTCCATTGGTCCATGTGTCTGTTTTTGTTCTAATACCATACTGTCTTGATGATGATACCTTTGTAGTAGAGGCTAAAGTCTGGGATTTTGATGCCCTCTTTTTGGTTTTCTTCTTCAATATGACTTTGTCTGGTCGGGGTTTTTTGTGGTTCCATATGAATTTTAAGATAGTTTGTTCTAGCTTTGAGAAGAATGCTGGTGCAACTTTAATGGGGATTGCATTGAATGTGTAAATTGCATTAGGTAATAATGACATTTTAACAATGTTTATGCTTCCGATCCATGGGCACGGAATGTTTTTCCATTCCTTTGTGTCTTCTTTAATTTCCATCCTTAGTCTTCTATAGTTTTCAGCATACAGGTCTTTTAAATCTTTGGTTAGGTTTATTCCTAGATATGTTATGTTTTTCGTGCAGTTGTGAATTGCCGTGACCCTCCCCGGCCGCTCTGGCCCGTACGGGGAGGACCGGCACGGGTTCTTCTCCTGAGGGAAGATAAGAGAAAAGGAAAAAAGGGGACAAAAGGGGACGTACGGAAAATAAAACACAACACTCACAGTTTCTGGTTATGCGGAGAGAAAGAGAGCGTTTATTAAGAGAACTGTTTCCTATATACCATTCTCAGGGCAGAAAGAACAAAGCATTTGACTTTACGTCAGAATACCAGGTAAAAGAAACACCGGGATCTGCCTTCAGCAATGCTGGGAGGCAGAGAATTAACACTGAATGGGTTTTGATCTTTATGCACCTTGGCCCTCTGGTCTGGCTCAGCATGACTGTCTATACCATCTCCTGCTTCCTGATGCAAATCTTGTTTACTGGCTCACTCTGCTGAGTGAATAATCTTAGCCTTGAGGCAGACAGAAACATGGCGGTCCCCAACAGTGAATGGGATCTATTTCTTGCTTTCTCTTTCTGTTGCTTCATTTTTCTTGTATAAGAATGTAAATGATTTCTGTACGTTGATTTTGTGCCCTGCAACTTTACTGAATTCATTGATCACTTCTAGAAGGCTTCTGGTGGAGTCTGCCGGGTTTTCCATGTAGAGTATCATGTCATCTGTGAAAAGGGAAAGTTTGCCTTCATCTTTGCAAATTCTGATGCCTTCTTTTACTTTTTGTTGTCTGATTGCTGATGCCAGGACTTCCTACACAATGCTAAACAACAGTGGTGAGAGTGGACATCCCTGTCGTGTCCCTGATTTCAGAGGGAAAGCTCTCAGTTTTTCCCCATTGAGGATAACATTGGCTGTGGGCTTTTTGTAAATGGCTTTTATGATGTTTAAGTAAGTTCCTTCCATCCCGACTTTCTTGAGGGTTTTTATCAAGAAGAGATGTTGTATTTTGTCAAATGCTTTTTCTGCATCTATCGACAGGATCATATGATTTTTATCTTTTCTTTTGTTAATGTGATGTATCACGTTAATGGATTTGTGAATATTGAACCAGCCTTGTAACCCAGGAATAAATCCCACTTTATCATAATGGATAATACTTTTTATATGCTGTCGAATTCGATTTGCTAGTATCTTGTTGAGTATTTTTGCATCTGTATTCATTAAAGATATTGACCTGTAGTTGTCTTTTTTTGTTGAGCCTCTGTCTGGCTTGGAAATCAAAGTGACATGTGCTTCGTCGAATGAGTCCGGTAGTCTTCCTTCCATTTCTATTTTTTGGAATAGCTTAAGAAGGATTGGCATTAACTCTGCCTTAAACATCTGGTAGAATTCCCCTGGGAATCCATCCGGCCCTGGGCTTTTATTCGTTGGGAGACTTTTGATAACTAATTCGATTTCTTCACTGTTTATGGGTCTGTTCAGATTTTCTATCTCTTCCCATTTGAATTTTGGTAGTGCATGTGCATTTAGGAATTTGTCCATTTCTTCTAGATTGTCCAGTTTGTTGGCATCTAATTTTTTATAAGAATCCCTGATGATTGCTGAGGGATCTGCTGTAATAGATCCATTTTCCTTCATGGTTATGTCTATTTACATGCTCTCTCTTTTCATTATGAGGGGCCTAGCTAGAGGTTTATCAATTTTGTTTATTTTTTCAAAAAACCAACTCTTGGTTTCATTGATTTGTTCACTTGTCTTTGTGGGTTCTATCTTGTTTAATTCTGCTGTGATCTTTACTATTTCTTTTCCTTTGCTGGGTTTGTGGTGTTCTTTCTGCTCCCTTTCTAGTTTCCTTAGGTGCTCTGTTAGGTTTTGAGTTTGTGCTTTCTCTGATTTGTTGAGGTAGGCCTGGATTGCAATGAACTTTCCTCTTAAGACTGCCTTTGCTGCGTCCCAGAGAGTTTTAATTGCTGTATTCTCATTTTCATTCGTCTCCATATATTTTTGAATTTCCTCTCTAATTGTCTGATTGGCTCACTCACCCTTTAGTAGGGTAGTTTTTAACCTCCACATTTTTGGAGGTTTTCCAGACTTCTTCCTGGGGTTGATTTCGAGTTTCATAGCATTGTGATCTGAAAGTGTGCATGGTATGATCTCAATTCTTTTCTATTTATGGAGGGCTGTTTTATGACCCAGTATGTGATCGATCTTGGAGAATGTGCCATGTGCACTTGAGAAGAAAGTGAATTCCCTAGCGTCAGGATGCAGAGTTCTAAATATATCTGTTAATTCCATCTGTTTCAGTGTGCCATTCAGGTCCATTGTTTCTTTAGTGATTTTTTGTCTGGTTGACCTATCCATTGTTGTAAGTGGAGTATATTAGCACATTCTTATCAATAACATTGCTTCTCTTTGTGATTAGTTGTTTTATGTGTTTGGGAGCTCCCAAATCCGGCACATAGATGTTTATAATTTTTAGCTCTTTCTGATGTAGAAGCCCTGTAATTATTAAATAATGTTCTTCTTCATCTTTTGTTACTGCCTTTACTTTAAAGTCCAGTTTGTCTGATATAAGTATGGCTACTCCAGCTTTCTGTTGGCGTCCAGTAGCATGGTAGATATTTCTCCATCCCCTTACTTTAAATCTAAAGGTGTCTTCAGGTCTATGGTGAGTCTCTTGTAGACAGCAAATAAGATGGGTTTTGGTTTTTGATCCATTCTGCTACCCTGTGTCATTTGACTGGAGCATTCAGTCCATTTACATTCAGTGTTATTGAAAAATGTGGGTTTAGATTCATTGTGTTCTCTGTAGAGTGCATGTTTGTAGTGATGTCTCTTGTACCTTTATTCCTTGCTACATTTCTTTCATAGAGTCACTCTTAGGATTTCTTGTAGGGCTGATTTGTTGGTGATGAATTCTCTGAACTTTTGTTAATTTGGGAACACCTTTATCTCTCCTTGTATTTGGAATGACAGGCTCGCTGGATAAAGAATTCGTGGCTGCATATTCTTCCTGTTCATCACATTGAAGATTTCCTGCCATTCCTTTCTGGCCTGCCAAGTTTCAGTAGATAGGTCTGTTACCACTCTGATAGATTTCCCTTTGTACATGAGGGCCGTTTTCTCCCTAGCTGCTTTTAGAAGTCTCTCTTTATCTTTATATTTTGCCAGTTTCAGTATGATACGTTGTGCTGAAGGTCATTTTACGTTAAGTCTTAGGGAGTTTGGTATGTCTCTTGAATTTGAATGTTCTTTGCTTTCCCCAGATTGGGGAAACTTTAGTTTACAATTTGGTCTAGCATGCCTTCCAGCTCTCTGAGTTTGTCTTCCTCTTCAGGAACTTCTATGATAAGAACATTGTTCCCTTTGATTGTATCACTCATCTCTCTGATTCTCCTTTTGTGATCCTGAATCACTCTCTCTTTTTTTCCGGCCTCCTCTTTTGCTATAACTGTGTCTTCTAATCTCCTATTCTCTCTGCTTCTTCAATCCCTGCAGTGGCAGCCTGCATTTTATTATTCATCTCATTTATGACCTTTTCTAACTTGTCACACCCATTTTGAAGGTTCCTAGTCTTTGTAGCAGTATCTTCTCTGATAGCTTCTATGTCTTTTTCAAGCCCAGCAATTAATTTTAGGACAATATGTTACATTCTTGTTGAGTTATGTTGCTTGTGTCTGTTTTGAGCAGTTCTGTAGCTGTGAATTTTTCCTGGAGTTTCTTTGGAGAGTTCTTTCATTTCATCATTTTGGCCAGCTTTCTGTCTCTTATCGGTTTTAAAAGCTTATTCTGCACTGTGCACCTGTTTGTATGGCTCTATTAAAGGAGGCTCTTTGCCTACCCAGTGCCTGTCATTTCAGAAGATGTTCTTTTAATGGTGTCTTTCAGTTTCTCTTGTTGTGCTTGTAATTATTGTATTTCCTTACTCAGTGATAATTGAGTCTTTCCACTATGTATGCTTAGGCCTGTTTTTTGAGGTAGCACTGAAAAAGAAAACAGACAAACACATAGGGAACACAAGCATGCAAATCCACTGACAGATCCGGTAAACCAGCAATCCAAATGGGAAAGGTAGAAAAGGGAGTAGGCAGTAAAAGAGAGCACTGGAAAGAAGAAGGAAGAAAAGAAGAGAAGAAAGAAAGAAAGAAAACAAACAAAAACAAAAAACACAGGGGGCATAGAGAAAGCCAGAGATAAAGGGCAGTCTGAGAGCCTAAAACCTGTGGTGGTTAAAGATAAGAATGAGATATGCGAAAAATATCTGGATGGTATTGGTTGATCTAATCACAGCAGTGTTTAATGTTAGTCTTTCCCAGACTGCAGGAGGAATAGGGAGAGAAGGATGAAATATGGAAATAGAAAAGAGAAAAGAGCGGAGAAAATTATGGAAGCTTAAAAATTAAGAATAATTAGCATAGAAAAAATTGAAAGAAAAAAAAGAAAAACAAATTTAAAAATAGCACCAAGAGAATAATCAGGCTCTCCAGAGTGGATGGGTGTGATTTGATGTAAGTATGCTGGGTCTCAGGGCCTTGTCTCTGAGGCCCACCTTAGTAGATGCAGGGAGAAGAATGGTGGCAGCGCCTCAATCCTCTCTCAGACCCTGCGTTTCCACCCACTCTCTTGAGTTCAATCTCCCTGTGCCTTGGGCGGGTCGAATTGTTTAGGTTTTCTAAGGTCCACTAGGCCTTCAAATCCCTTTATTTTTTCTGCCACTGCCAGAGTAACCTCTGGCCACCAAGCAGCTTTCTGGTTGGGGCTGCGAAGGGGTCTGGGGAGCCAGCGCTTCCCTGGCTCCTCCTGAGGTCTTGGGGGGGTGGCTGGGCCCACTGGAACGTGTGGCGGCTGAGCGGATCGGATTTTTCTACTTGTGCCCAGTGGCAGCGAATGGAAATTGTGTCTCACCTAGTGCCAGGGTCTAAGGTCTCCTCCCTTCAGTCTCTCCTCTTCCCTACTGCTTGTACCTCCCAGGGGGCAGGTTCGCGCCCAATGTCTTGCGCTGCCTCTGGCGTGCGGGGAGCTGTGGCTGTCCTCCGTGCAGGGTGGCTGGCTCGTGGGCAGCTCTCAAAGTTCTTTGCCCACCTGCAGGGCAGTCCTGCGTGTTTGTGACCCTGCTCAGTTCCCTGTAGTCTCAGGACCCGCGCTCTCTGCAGCTGGGGACTAAGTCTCTGGCCACTCTCTTTCCAGCTCCTTTTGAGCTGGCACCCCCTCCCTCAGTCTCTGGTCCCAGTCTCACTCACAGTCATCCATGGGGTTGATATCAATAAGGGGTCCGTGTGCACGCTGCTGCTCCTGGGGATTAGAAAGTTGTGGCTTTTAAATCCTCTCCGTTTGATGTTTGCAGGCGTAGGGAGATATCAGTGCTCCCTACACTCTGCCATCTTGGCGCCCTCCAATCTCGTTGGCTTTTTATTAAAGACTCTATTTCTTATTGGGAGTCATGTGTTTCCTGTACTTAGCCACATACCGCAAGTTAACTGTGCTTTCTACTTATCCTTAGCGTCACTTAAATGAGCATTTTTTTTTCAGAAAGGATGTTATCACTTCCTGATGGCTTTGTAATTATATCCTAATGATGGCCAACCATTAGGCTCTCTCACTTGCTAATTTTCTTGGTTTTGTACACTACTCTCTTAGTATGTGCACATCAAATCTACAATCTGATCAAATGACAGATTATCAAAATTCCTATACTTTATTGGTCTTTTATGCTAAGATTTTACTGTAGCTTGTTGCATCCAACAAATAGAAGTTAAACTTCAGTCCTTGATACACTACATATATAGAATACTGTTTTTGGTACTTAGGTAAATTTCCAAAATATCATGTAATGACATATGAACTTGTTTCCTCATTTTAGACCATATATGTTAGCTACTTTATAGAGATGATGTTTTTAGGCCAAAATCTATGATTAGATCCTCACATATGCTACTTGTTATTTCATCAAGGGAGAATAGAGTATGTATCTCATGGCTGTAAACAATATCATAGCCATAACCAGTTGTCTCTTGATTTTTAATTTTTGATTACAAAAAGTCCAGAACAAGAATGTAAATAAATTAGTGCAAACTCATCACCACTGCTCGGAAAATAACCTCAAAGTACATTGGGAAGTCAGTAACCCAGCTTTTAATATAAACATGTAGGATAGTGCATTATTATTTTTTTTATTGTTGTTGACTTTACTTGTTTTCAGAAGTAATTCTGAAGGGTTCAACCTAAAGGTTTTAGTGATCTTTTGAACATTAAATTTAGTACTTTGAGTTATTGTAAGATTGGTCTAAATACTCAAAGAGAAATTGTAGTGATAAGCCTATTATCATAACTTTTGTCCGCATATTATAAACTCCATCATGAACTCTCCAGATTGTTTTGTTATATCAGAGATTTGTTATCCTGAATGCTGCTTGAAATAAGTGGGATAATTTCCAGTTTGAGCCGAAAATACTTTTGCTCTACATAGATTTTTTTCATGGAGGCAAATTTTGTAATTATATAATCGGTTTATGGAACAGATGTGAAAAATATCATTTATTGGATATCGTTTATGTGGTATAACCTGGTGCTTTACATATCTTATTTCATTTAATTTCATTCAGTTTATAGCATAGCAATGTGCATGAGATATTGGTGTGTATCACCGATGAATAAACTGAAGCTCAGGGAGAGCTAGAGATAGCAGAGCCAAGGTTTGATCCTATTTCCATCTAACTCAGAAGCTTGTTTTATTTCCATTTTTTCACGTTGTATTTTACACACAAGAGAACCATTGCATCATCCCAGTGTTACACAGGTAAGGGATGAATCCAGTATCTTTTAGTTGTGACTGTAGTTTAGAAGCTTATACACCACCTGAAGTTTTTGTAGTTTACATGAGGGAGTAAAAGCAGATACTGTTTCTTATTTTAATTATTCAACAGGACAAAAAGGCACAAAACAGGCATCCCCACCTTAGTTATACAAATCCAGAGAATTCTAAGGTTAAGGATTGTTGCCTGTTAATCACATAATGCCATGTAATTTCTTTCGCAAGAAAAGATTTTATCTTTCTGAAGTATTGACAGTAAATTGTATTTTTTTGTTCTGGTTTTTGTTTTATTTTGCTTGTTTGTTTTTGTTTTCAAATATTGAACATGGTTTCTCCTTTTCTGGCATGATAATGTTAAAGCAGGATAAAAACTTTCCTCTTAGCTCTGCAAATGAACCAACTTTTTAGTGATAACAAAATAAACATATTACTTTAACAGTAATATAAGATTCTCCTTTTTTTAGTTTGGATTCTAAAATTTTAACTTAAAAGTTATATAAATAACATGAGTTTCCTGGAAAACATTGAGTAATATCAATAAGAAAGAAAAAAAATTTTTTAATGAAAAATGAGCTGTAATTATTACAATTTAGAGGAAGCTGTTTTTTATCACTGTGTATGAATAACTTTGACTTAGGCTGCAAGTGACACATTGCCTAAGTAAAAGTGGTTTAAGCAAGTAGAATAGGTACGTGGGAAAGTGAACAGGTGTGTCGGTCTGTAATTGGTCATTGCAGAATTTGTTAATTGAGTATCTTTTAAAAAGTTTTTATTTAAATTCTGGTTATTTCACTATAGAGAACAAAGGGATGGTTACCTGAGGGAAGGTGAGTGGTGGGGATAGGGTGGCGGGATGGTTAAATACGTGATGGGGATTAAGGAATGCACTTGTTATGAAGAGCACCAGATGGTATATGGCAGTGTACTCTTGAATTCAGCTCAGGTCATGACCCCGCTGTCATAGGATAGAGCCCTGTGTCAGAGATCGTGCTGAACTTGGAGCCTGCTTTGTATTCCCTCTCTCTCCCTCTCTCCGCGCCCCCCCCCCCAGCGTCCCTCCCTCTCCCTCCCTCCTCATCCCTCCTTCTCTTCCCCTCTCTGCCCCTTTCCCCCTCTCCCCTGCTTTCGCACGCACATGCTCTCTCTCAACGAGAAATTCTAGTTGACATACAGCATAATATTGGTTTCAGGTGTACAATAGAATGATTCAGCAATTCTATGCATTACTCAATGCTGTCTTGATAAGTGTACTCATTACTCCTCATCACCTATTTGACCTGTTCTGCCACCTACCTCCCCACGTGGTAACCATCCTTTTGTTTGCTATAGTTTAGAGTATTTATTGGTTTGCCTCTCTTTCTTCTTTTCACTTGCTTATTTTATTTTTTAAAATTCTACATGAGTTAAAGAACTAAGTATTTCATTTTGACTTATTTCACTTAGCATTTTGCTCTCTATCTCTATCCATGTTGTTGCAAATGGCAAGATATCATTCTTTTTTTTTTGAGGCCGAATAATATTCCATTATAGATCTGTACGACATCTTCTTTATCCATTCATCTATCCATGGACACTTGGGCTGCTTCCATAACTTGGCTATTGTAAATTATGCTGGTACAAACAGAGATGCATGTATTCTTTTGATTTAGTGTTTTTGTATTTTTGGGCAAATACTCAGCAGTACCATTTTTGGATTGTAAGGTACTTCTATTTTTAACATTTTGATGAGTCTCCATCCTGTTTGTCACAGTGGGTGCACCAATTTGCATTCCCACCAACAGTGCAAGAGGGTTTCTTTTTCTGCACGTCCTAGTCAGCATTTTTTTTGTCTTTTAATTTTAGCCATTCTGAAAGGTGTGAGATTGTATCTCATTGTAGTTTTAAATTGCTTTTCCCTGATAATGAGTAAGATTAAGTGTCTGTTAGCCATCTGTATGTCTTTGGGGAAATGTCTATTCGTGTCTTCTACTCATTTTTTAATTGGATTATTTGTTTTTGGGGTGTTGAGTTCAATAAGTTCATTGTATATTTTGGATACTGTCCATTTATTGGATATGTTATTTGCAAGTATCTTCTCCCATTCTGTAGGTTGCCTTTTAGTTGTGTTGCCTTTTTCTCTGTCAGAAGCTTTTTATTTTGGTATATTCCGTAAGTTTAATTTTTCTTTTCCCTTGACTCTAGGAGACCTAAAAAAATATTGCTTTGGCCAATATCAGAGGAATTACTGTCTGTGCTCTCTTCTAGGATTTTTTTGTTTCCCAGTCTCACATATAGGTCTTTCATTCATCTTGAATTTATTTTTCTGTATGATGAAAAAAGTGATTCAGTTTTATTCTTTTGCATGTCGCTGTCTAGGTTTTCCAATACCATTTGTTGAAGAGACTTTTTTTTCCCCCACTGTAAATTCATTTGTCTTTTGATGAAGATTAATTGACCATATAATTGTGGATTTGTTTCTGGGCCTTCTGTTCCATTGGTCTATGTGTGTGTCTCTCTCTCTCTCTCTCTCTCTCTTTTTTTTTTTTTTTTTTTTGCCAGTACCATACTGTTTTGAATACTATAGAATTGTAATATACCTTGAAGTTTGGAATTGTGATACTTCTAGTTTTGTTTTTCTTTTTCAAGATTGCTTTGGCTATTTGAGCTCTTTTGTGCTTCCATATAGATTTTAGGAGTGTTTGTTCTAGTTCTGTGAAAAATGCTATTGCTCTCTACTGGGATTGCATTAAATCTGTAGATTGATTTCGGTAGTACACAGTTTTTAACAATATTTGTTCTTCTAGACCATGAGCATGGAATGTTTTTGCATTTCTTAGTATCATCTTGAATTTCTTTCATCAGTGTTTTATAGTTTTCAGACTACAGTTTTTTCATTTTATTGGTTAAGTTTATTCCTAAATATTTTATTGTTCTTGGTGAAAGTGTAAATGGGATTGTTTTCTCAACTTCACTTTCTGCTGCTTCATTATGATTATTTTTGCTTCATTATTGTAATGGAATGCAATAGATTTCTGTACATCAATTTTGTATCCTGCAAATTAATTCATTTGTGAATTCTAGCGGTAATGTGGTGAAGTCTTTCATATTTTCTATGTATACTATCATGTCATTTGCAATTAGTGAAAGGTTTACTTCTTCCTTACCAATTTGAATGCCTTTTATTTCTTTTTTATTGTTTGATTGTTGTGGCTAGGTCTTCCAGTACTATGCTGAATAAAAGTGGTGAGAGTGGACATCTTTGTCTTGTTCCTGAACTTACAAGAAAAGCTCTTAATTTTTCACCATTGAGTATGATTTTAGCTGTGGGTTTTTTATATACGATCTTTATCCTATTGAGGCATGACCCTCTAGACTTAGTTTGTTCAGGGTTTTTATCATGAATGGATATTGTACTTTGTCAAATGTGTTTTTCATCATCTCTTGAAATTATCATATAGGTTTTTTCTTCCTCTTATTGATGTGATAATGTGTCATGTTAATTGTTTTTGCAAATGTTGAACCACTCTTGCATCACAGGAAAAAAAAACCACTTGATTGTAGTGTATGATTTTTTGTTTTATTTATTTATTTTTTAATGTTTTTTTTTAAATAGTTTATTGTCAAATTGGTTTCCATACAACACCCAGTGCTCTTCCACACAAGTACCCTCCTCCATCACCACCACCTCTTTTCCCCCCTCCACCTTCCCCTTCAACCCTCAGTTCATTTTCAGCATTCAGTAGTCTCTCAAGTTTTGCGTCCCTCTCTCTCCCCAACTCTCTTTCCCTCTTCCCCTCTTCCCCTCCCCCTCGTCCTCCATTAGATTTCTCCTGTTCTCCTGTTAGACCTATGAGTGCAAACACAATGTATGATTTTTTAAAATGTATTATTGAATACAGTTTGCTAATATGTTGTCAAGGATTTTTATATCTATGTTTATTAGAAATATTGACCTGAAGTTCTCTTTTTGTGTGTGTGTGTGTGTGTGTTGTTTTTATCTGGTTTTGATATCAGGGTGATATTGTCCTCAGAAAATGAATTTGTTTTACTTCCTCTTCTGTTTTTTAGAATACTTTTAGAAGAAAAGATATTAACTCTTCATTAAATGTTTGGTGAAATTCACCTGTGAAGCCATCTGGCCATGTACTTTTATTTGTTGCAATTTTTTTTGATTACTGATTGAACTTCATTGCTGGTAATTGATCTGGTTAGATTTTTTATTTCTTCTTCAGTTTTAGTAGGTTATATGTTTGTAGGATTTTTTCCATTCTAGGTTTTTCAATTTGTTGGCATATAATAATTTAGAATATACTCTTACAGTTTGTATTTCTGTGGTATTCATTGTTATATCTCCTCTCTCATTTGAGATTTTTACTAATTTGGGTCCTTTCTCCTTTCTTTTTGATAAGTCTAGCTAAAGTTGTATGAATTTTTTTATTTTTTTCAAAGAATCTTCTATTTTTTTGTTTTTATTTTTATTTTTTTGTTTTGTAGGCTTTGTTGTTCTTTTTCCATCTCCTTTAGGCGTAAGATAAGATTGTTTCTTTAAGATTTTTCTTCTGGAGGTAGATCTGTATTGCTGTCTACTTCCCTCTTATAATTCCTTTTGCTGCATCACAAAGGTTTTGGACTATTGTGTTTTGATTTTCATTTGTTTCCATGTATTTTTTAAATGTCTTTAATTTCTAGGCTGACCTATTTATTGTTTAGGAGCATATTGTTTAACCTCCGTGTATTTGTGGTCTTTCCATTTTTTGTCTTTTGGTTGAGTTCTAGTTTCATAATGTTGTGGTCAGAGCAGTGCATGATATGACTTCAGTCTTTTTTTAATTTGTTAAGACTTGTTTTGTGGCCTAATATGTGATCTCTTTTTGAGAATGTTTCATGTGCACTTTAAAATAGTGTGTAGGAACACCTGGGTGGCTCAGTCAGTTGAGTGTCTGGCTCTTGATTTCACCTCAGGTCATGATCCCAGTGTCATGGGATCGAACCCTGCATTGGGCTCTTTACTGAGTGTGGATCCTGCTTGAGATTCTCTCTCCCTCTCCCCCTGCCCCTGATTGTGCTTTCGCTCTAAGATTAAATGAATGAACGAATTAATGAATGAATGTATGTTCTGTTTTAAGATGGAAAATCCATATGGTCTAGTGTATCATTCAAAGCCATCATTTCCTTGTTGACTTTTTGTTTAGAATCTGTCAATGTAAGTAGCTTGTTAAAGTCCCTTACTAGTATTGCATTATCATCAGCTAGTTTCTTTATGTTTGTCATTAACTGCTTTATGTATTTGGGTGTTCTCTTGTTGGGTGCAGAAACATTTTATAATTGTTATATCCCCTGATTGGATTATCTTTTTTATAATTATATGGTGTCTTTTGTCTCTTGTTACAGTCTTTGTTTTAATGTCTATCTAGTCCAATATAAGTGTTGCTATCCTGTCTTTTAAAAAAAATTTAACGTTTTATTTATTTTTGAGAGCAAGAGAGTCAGAGCACGAGCGGGGAAGAGGCAGAGAGAGAGGAGACGTAGAACCCGAAACAGGCTTCAGGCTCTGAGCTGTCGGCATAAAGCCCCATGTGGGGCTCGAATTCACAGACCTCAGGATCATGACCTAAGCCAAAGTCAGATGCTTAACCAACTGAGCCACCCAGGCTCCCCAATCCTGTCTTTCGTTTGACATTCATTTGCATGTTAAATGTTTCTTCATCCCCTCACTTGAAATATGCAGGTAAATGAGTCTTGTAGGCAGCGTATAGATGGGTCTTGTTGTTGTCGTTGTTTTTTTCATCTGTTAACCTATGTCTTTCACTTGGAGCATTTATTTCATTTACCTCCAAAGTGATTATTTATAGGTAAGTGTTTATCTCCATTTTCTATTTTGTGGCTGTTTTTGAGTGTTTTCTCCCTAATTGAGCATCTTAATCACACCATAGCTTTGGTGTAACTGCTCTGCACTTCTCTTAGCTTTCTATCTAGAGTTCCAGAATGATTGCCACAATTCTAAGCAGGTTTTCATGCAGTAAAAAGAACTAATCATGATGGGGAAGAGGAGATTTTTCCTGACATAAGTATTATTATTATTATTATTATTATTATTACACTAAAGAGTCTTCATCAAGAGCCCCCAATACACTTTGCTTTGTTTCATTGGCTAAATCTAGATAACCAGCTCACTCCTAATTCAATCACCAGCAAAGAGCTGTAAATTGGTATGATTGTCTCTAATCAGCTGTGATCCTTTCCCTAGTTCTGGGTACCTTCTGTCTGATATTGGAACAGAATTACGGCTCTTTTGCCAGAGGGGAAGAGAATAATGGTTGCTGAGTAGACAACCAGTAGTACTTGCTATACATCATCATTTTATGAAATATTATTCCTGAAGAAATGTGACAAGAAGTTGATATTTCAGATAAATTCTACATTATATGTTAACATATTAAGTTGGTATGAGTAGGGAAATGTATCTTACAGTATATTTTATTGTAGCAATTCAAAATTGAATATAGTGGCCTTTTATACTGCTGATTTCTGGAACGATGGCTTTTGGATGTTGTAATTTTTGTAAGCTTAATTAGTAACCATTAAGCGTTTATTTGTAGGAATAACCAGCTGGGTGGTAGCAGCTTAACATATACTGTGCAAATCAAAAATGATTGACTTTAGAACAAAGCACATATAACTCACTAAAAGAATTACAACTTTTGCAATAAGCTGTACTAGGGAGGAAAGGGTGCAGATGGCTGAAAAATACTTAAAACCTGTGCTGTATAAATTAACTAGTTGTTTGGCATTTTTTTGATTCATCTCAAAGTGTGACTGATACAAGGCATAAATAAGGTAAGCTCACTTCAAGGTATTACTTTGTTAAGAATTTATTTATAAGCAATACTGGATAATACCTGAATTTATACCCCTAAATTCTCAAGATAACATATTTTGGTAATCAGTATAAACGTATAAAAAGCATTACACAAGTAGTATTCATCAGTTGTAGGTAGGTCAAATTATCTCAAAAATATTGTTAAACTGTACTGTAAATGGCCTTTGAAATTCAAATAAGCAATATAAATGACATTAGTTTTTATTTGTGTAATCTTTATGATGTTGAACAGTTTTATAACAACTGAGGCAAATTTTTTCTCCTTTATATGTTAAAATCATAATAGCATTTTGCACTCATAGTTTGTATTGAAAGCTTATAATCCAGCCACATTCATTTACAATTGGCAATGGTGTTCTTATAAATTTTAAGTACTTATAAATTTGAGTTATTAATTTATTCTGGAGTTCTCTTCAAAAGGTTGAATTTTCCTTTTTAAGGTTTTTTTTTTTTAAAGCACAATATAAAGTTTTAAATTCGAGGAAGATAAGTACTTTTTGATGAATAGAATTTTGCTTACTGGTGCATTAAGTGGAGTTTTGAGAGTTTTCTGGTGTCTTTATAGTTTCTGGTTAGGTATTAAGTTCAACTTTAGCAGAAGTCCAAAAATATTGTTAATTGAAAGTAAGGATATATTTGTGTTTTTATTGCACATGATTTCCATAGTGCTAGGGACTTCATGATGTTGAGACCAGTAAAACTTTCTAACTTAAGGATGTAGGATAAATTCACAAAGAATTTCTTCTTTTCTACTTATACCTTTAATTAAGTATTTTGTCATTTCTTCCAGATTGTTCAGCATTAATACATTTCATTCACTGTAGAAAACACCTTTACTCAAAATGTAATAGAGAGCCACTGACTAGATCAGTTGCTATGCTCAATTTCCATGGTGTTATCATCAAGATGTGTAATAAGAATTTCCCATATTTTTTCTTATCTGTATAAATGATTGTCATGTATTTCATAGTTTAATCTGTAGCCGTGGAACACCTTATTTCCCTCATTAAATACACTTTGGTTTATTTGCTTTTTAAAATAATGAGAGTGAATGTAGAGCATGAACAATTGTGTAGAAAATATAAAGTCGCATGTCATATTATTGTTCTATTTTATTTTATTTATTTTATTTTTTATAGTTTATTTTCAAGTTGGTTTCCAAATAACACCCAGTGCTCTTCCCCACAGTGCCCTCCTCCATGTCCATCACTCCTCTTACCCTTTCCCCCTCCCTCTTCTGTGCTCAGTTTATTCTCAGTATTCAAGAGTCTCTCATGGTTTGCCTCCCTCCCTCTGTCCAACTATTTTCTCCCCTTACCCTCCCCCATGATCCTCTTTAAGTTTCTCTATTACACTTATGAGTGAAAACATATGGTATCTCTCCTTCTCTGCCTTATTTCACATCGGATGACACCCTTGAGGGCCATCCAGGTTGCCACGAATGGCCGATTTCATTCTTTTTCATTGCCATGTACTTCCATTGTATATATAAACCACATCTTCTTGCTCCATGCATCAGCTGATTGATATTTAGGCTCTTTCCATCATTTGGCTACTGTGGAAAGTGCAGCTATGAACATTGGGGTATATGTGCCCCAAATGCATCAGCACTCCTCTATCCCTTGGGTAAATCCCTAGTGGTGCTCTTTCTCAGTAATAGAGGAGTTCTATTGCTTTTTTTTGAGGAACTTCCACTCTGTTTTCTAGAGTGGTGGTACCAGTTTACATTCCCACCAACAGTGTACGAGGGTACCTGTTGCTCCACCTCCTCACAGCATCTATAGTCTCTTGATTTGTTCATTTTTGGCACTCTGACTGGTGTGAGGTGGTATCTCAGTGTGGTTTTGATTTATATTTCCCTGATGATGAGTGATGCTGAGCATCCTTTCATGTGCCTTCTGGCCATCTGGATGTCCTCTTTTGAGAAGTGTCTTTTCATGTCTTCTGCCCATTTCTTCACTGGATTATTTGTTTTTTGGGTGTGGAGTTGGGTGAGTTCCTTGTAGAATTTGGATACTAGCCATTTATCTGATATGTCATTTACAACTGTCTTTTCAAATTCCTTCAGTTTTCACATTGTCTATTAGTTTTCTTGATTGTTTCCTTTGCCTTGCAGAAGCTTTTTATCTTGATGAGGTCCCAATAGTTCATTTTTGCTCTTGATTCCCTTGCCTGTGGGGGTGTGTCAAATAAGAAATTCCTGTGGTTGAGGTCAAGGAGGGTGCTTCCTGTTTTCTCCTCTAGGGTTTTTATGGTTGCCTGTCTCACGTTAAGGTCCTTCATCCATTTTGAGTTTATTTTTGTGTATGATGTAAGAAAGTGGTCTAGTGTTATTCTTCTGCATGTCGCTGTCGAGTTTTCCCAGCATCATCTGTGAAAGAGGCTGTCTTTTTTTCCATTGGATATTCTTTCCTAATTCATCAAAGATTAATTGGCCATATATTTGTGGGTCCAATTCTGGTTTCTTTATTCTTTTTTTTTTAATGTTTAAAATATTTTATTTATTTTTGAGACAGAGAGAGACAGCACAAGTGGGGAAGAGGCAGAGAGAGGGAAACACAGAATCTGAAACAGGCATCAGGGTCTGAGCTTTCAGCACAGAACTCGATGTGGGACTTGAACCCACTTAACCATGAAATCATGACCTAAGCTGAGGTCGGCCACTTAACTGACTGAGCCACCCATGCACCCCTGGTTTCTCTATTCTATTACATTGGTCTATGTGTCTGTTTTTGTGCCAATACCATACTGTCTTTATGATGACAGCTTTGTAGTAGAGGCTAAAGTCTGGGATTGTGATGCCTCCCGTTTTGGTTTTCTCCTTCAATATTACTTTTGCTGTTCGGGGTCTTTTGTAGTTCCATACGAATTTTAGGATAGTTTGTTTTAGCTTTGCAAAGAATGCTGGTGCAATTTTGATTGGGATTGCATTGAAAGTGTAGATTACTTTGGGTAATAATGACATTTTCACAATGTTTATTCTTCTGATCAATGAGCATTGAATGTTTTTTTATTTTTTTGTGTCTTCAATTTCCTTCATAAGCTTTCTGTAGGTTTTCATCATTGTCATCTTTTACATCTTTGGTTTGGTTTATTTCTAGGTATTTTATGGGTTTTCACGCAGTTGTGAATGGGATCAGTTTCTTGATTTCTATTTCTGTTGCTTCATTATTGGTATATAAAAATGCAACCAATTTCTGTAAGGTGACTTTATACCCTGCGACTTTGCTGATTTCATGGATCAGTTCTAGTAGGCTTCTGGTGGAGTCTGTAGGGTTTTCAATGTAGAGTATCGTGTCTTCTGTGAAAAGTGAAAGTCTGACTCCATCTTTGCCAATTCTGATGCCTTTTATTTCCTTTTCTCTCTGATTGCTGATGCTAGGATTTCCAGCAGTATGATAGACAACAGTGGTGAGAGTGGACATACTTGTCATATTCTTGATCTCAGGGTGAACGCACTCAGTATTTCCTCATTGAGGATGATATTAGCTGTGGGCTTTGCATAAATAGATTTTATGATGTTTAAGTAAGTTCCTTTTATCCCAACTTTCTCGAGGGTTTTTATTAAGAAAGGATGCTGTATTTTGTCAAATGCTTTTTCTGCATCTGTTGATAGGATCATATGGATTTTGTCCTTTTGTCCTGATTCGATGGACATTGGGGCTCTTTATATAATTTGCTATTTTTGATGATCCTCCTGTAACCGTCAAAGGCATGTATCCCCTCAAAATAGTTTTGTATTCGTTGGGTAAATATCTAGTAGTACAATAGCTGTTTCATATTATAGTTCTATTTTTAATGTTTTGAGCAACCTCCATACTGTTCCAGATTGGCTTCATCAGTTTCCATTTCCATAAACAGTGTAAGATGATTCCCCTTTCTCCACATCTTCACCAGCACCTGTTGTTTTTATGTTCTTAATTTCATACTTTCTGACAGGTGTGAGGTGATATCTCAATGTGGTTTTATTTGTATTTCCCTAATGATGTTTCTTGTTGAGTACCATTCCATGTTGGGCCATCTGTGTGTCTTCTTTGGAAAAAAAAAAAGTGTATTTCTCTCCCATTTCTTAACTGGATTCTTTCTTTCTTGGGTGTTGAGTTTTATAAGATCTTTATAGACTTAGGATACTAATCCTTCTTCAGATATATCATTTGCTAATATCGTATCCCATTCTGTAGGTTACCTTTCAATTTCATTGATTGCTTCCTTCATTATGCAGCAGATATTTATTTTGGTGAAGTCAAAATTAGTTTGTTTGGCAGTTGTTTCCCTTGTCTCAGGAGACATATGTAGTAAGAAGTTGCTATGGCTGATGTCAAAGAAATTGTTGCCTGTGTTCTCCTCTATGATTTTAATGGCTTTCTGCCTCACATTTAAGTCTTTCATCCATTTGACTTTATTTGTGTAAGAAAGTGGTCTAGTTTCATTCTTCCACATGTTGAGTTTCCCAACACCATTTTTGTTGAAGAGATAGTCTGTTATACACTGGATATTCTTTCTTGCTTTGTTGAAGATTAAGTGACCATATAGTTTCTGTTCTGTTCTATTGATCCATTTTTAAAATTAAAAATAAAAAATTTTTTGAGAGAGAGTATGAGCAGGAGAGGGGCAGAGAGAGAGAGAGAGAGAGAGAGAGAGAGAGAGAGAGAGAGAGAGAGAGGGAGGGAGGATCTGAAGCAGGATCCAGGCTCCAAGCTGTCAGCACAGAGCCCAATGCAGGACTCCATCACACAAACCACAAGATCATGACCTGAGTCGAAGTTGGACGCCTATCCAACTGAACCACCCAGGCACCCCTATTCTGTTCTATTGATCTCTATGTCTGTTTTTGTGCCAGTACTATACTGTCTTGATGACTACAGGTTTGTAATACGACTTGAAGCCTGGAATTGTGATGCCTCCTGCTTTGCTTTCTAAAGCTTTGGTTTTTCAGGGTCTTTTGTAATTCCATAAAAAAATGTTAGGATTCTTTGTTTGTTCTAGCTCTATGAAAAATACTGATAATATTTTAATAGAGATTGCACTAAATGTATAGATTGTATTGCATAGTACAGACATTTTAACAATATTTGTTTCTCCAATCCATGAACATGGAATTTTTTTTTTCATTTCTTTGTGTCATCTTACATTTCTTTCATTAGTGCTTTATAGTTTTCAGAGTGCAGATTTTATACCTCTTTGGGTAGGTTTTTTCCTAGGTATCTTATGGTTTTTTAGAGAATTGTAAATAAGATTGATTCCTTAATTTCTCTTATTGCTTCTTCATCATTGGTGTATACAAACACCATAGATTTCTGTACATTGATTTTGTATCCTGTGACTTGGCTGAATTCAACTATCAGTTGTATCAATTTTTTGTAGAGTTTTTTACATTTTCTATGTAGAGTAAGGTGTCATCTGCGAATAGTGTATGTTTGATTTCTTCCCTACCAATTGGGATGCTTATTATTTCTTTTTGTTGTCTGATTGCTGGGGCCTGGAATTCCAGTGCTGTGTTAAATAACAGTGGTAAAAGTGGACATTGTCCACTTGTCCCTGACCATAGAGGTAAAGCTCTCAGTTTTTCCCCATTGAGGATGATAATTAAGTGTGGGTATTTCAAATATGACCGTCATTATGTTGATGTATGTCCTATCTAACCCTATCTCGTTGAAGCTTTTTATCATGAATGTATGTTGTACTCTGTCAAATGTGTTTTCTGCATCTTTTCAAAGGATCATATGGTTCTTATACTTCCTTTTTTTAATGTGGTATATCACATTGATTGTTTTTCAAACATTGAACCATCCTTGCAACCCAGATAAATCCCACTAGATCATGGTAAGTGATTTTTTTAATGTACTGTTGGATTCAATATGGTAATGTTTTATTGATAACTTTTGCTTCTATGTTCATCAGGAATATTGTCCTGTACTTCTCTTTTTTGTTGTACTCTGTGGTTTTGGGATCAAGTTAATGTCATAGAATCAATTTGGAAGTTTTCATTTCGTTTTTATTTCTTGGAATAGTTTGAGAAGAATAGGTCTTAACTCTTTTTAAAATATTTTATAGAATTCCATGTGAAGCTTTTTGGTCCTGGACTTTTGTTTGTTGGGAGATTTTGATTACTGAATCCATTTCTTTGCTGGTTATCAGTTTGTTCAAGTTTTCTATTTCTTCCTGTTTTAGTTTTTGACATTTACATATTTCTTGGAATTCATAAATTTTCTTCCTGCCCAAATTGTTGGCATATAGTTTTTCACAATGGTCTGAGATAATTGTTTGTATTTCTGTAGCATTGGTTATTAAATATCTTTTCTCATTTGTGATTTTATTTGGGTCTATTCTCTTTTTGATAAGTCTTGATAGGGTCTTATCAATTTTATTTTTTTCAAAGAACCAGCTCCTTGTTTCTTGATCTATTCTACATGTTTTTAGTTTTCTTATCATTTTTTTTCTGTTCTTTTATTATTTCCCTTTTTCTGCTGGCATTAACCTTTGCCTATTTTTCTTATAGCTCCTTTAGGTGTAGGGTTAGGTGGTTTGAGATTTTTCTGGCTTCTTGAAGTAAGCTGTGTTGCTACCTACTTCCCTACTAGGAGCACTTTTGTTGCATCTCAAAGGTTTTGGACTGTCTTGGTTTTATTTGATTCAGTATTTTATTAAATTTTTTGTTTTATTCCTGGTTGACCCATTCATTCTTCAGTAGCATGTTGTTTACCTTCCATGTATTTGTGGTCTTTGCAAGTTGTTCCCTGTGATTGATTTCAAATATCAGCCCTGGCGTCAGAAAAAATACATGGTAGAAGCTAAATCATTTTGTACTTGTTAAAGCCTGATTTGTGACCTAGTATTTAATCATTTCTGGAGAATGTTCCATGTGCACTTCAAAAGAATATGCATTCTGCTTTAGGATGAAATGTTTGGAGTATATTGGTGATGTCCATCTGGTCCAGTGTGTCATTTAAAGTAATTGTTTCCTTGTTGATTTTCTACTCAGATGATCTTTCCATTGATGCAAAAGGGGTGTTAAAGGACTCTACTCTCATTGTAGTATTATTCATCAATTCTTTTATGTTTATTATTGTTTTATACCTTTGGGTCCTCCATTTTGGAGGCATAAATATTTATGATTGTTAGATCTTTTTGTTGAATAGTCCCCTTTATTATGATATAGTGACCTTCTTCATTTCTTGTTACAGTTTTTAAAGTCTAGTTTGTCTTATATAAGTATTGCCACCATGGCTTTTCTTTTGATGTCCATTTGCATGATAAATATTCCTCCTTCCCCTCCCTTTCCATCTGCAAGCGTCTTTATGTCTAAAATGAGTCTCTTGAAGGCATTATTTAGGTGGGTCTTGTTTTTTCTTATCCATTCTGACACTGTGTGTCTCTGGATTGGAGTATTTGTCCATTTATATTCAGAGGAATTATTGATAGATATGTATTGCTATTTTATTACTAGTTCTTTTTAGAGATTTTCTCTGTTCCTTTCTTGTCTTTGTCACTTTTGGTTTTTCCTTTCCAGTCAAACAGTTTCCATTAATATTTTTGCAGGGATGGTTTAGTGGTCACAGACTGTTTCCATTTTTGTTTGTCTGAGTAAGTGTTTATCTTTCCTATTCTGGATGATAGAGCATTCGTGGCTGCATATTTTCCCTGTTAATCATGTTTAATTTATCATGTCAGTCCTTTCTGGGTTGCCAAGTTTCTGTGGCAGGTAGTCCTATGGGTCTTCCCTTGTAAATTAGCTACTACTTTTTTTGTCTTGCCACATTTTGTTGTTATTGTTTTGTTTATGTCTATATTTTGCTAATTTAATTACTATATGTCTTGGTGTTGGGACTGCTTTTGTTGATTTTGATTAGAGTTCTCTCTACCTTCGGGACATAGATGTCTGTTTCCTTCCCCAGATTAGAGAAGTTTTCAGCTATTATTTCCTCAAATAAACTTTTTGCACCCTTTTCTTTCTCTTCTTCTGGGACTTATATAATACAAAAGTTTTTATGTTTGATGTAGTCACGGAGTTCCCTAAGTCTGTCCTTGTGATCCAGAATTATTCTTTTTCTCTTTTGTTCATGTTTGTCCATTATTTAATCTTCTATATCACTGATTTTTTCCTGTGTTTCTTCCTTCCATTTGTCATTGCATTCAGTCTGTTTCAAATCTCTGTTATTATATTTTAAATTTTTTTCTGTTTGTTTTTTAACTTATTTATCTCTGTGGTAAGGGTCTCCCTGAAGTGTTCTATTCTTTTCTCAATCTCAGTGATGATTATTGCTTTAAAACTATATGAAGCATATCACTTATGTCTTTTTCATTTAGATCTCTGGCTGTGATCTTGTTCCATTTGAGATGAATTTTTGTCTAAGACTGTGTCATCTTCTCTGTGTTAGGAAAGCCTATGATGTTCCCTGCCCCTGAGAGTAATGGCTGTATGAAGAAGTCATATAATGTCCTGGGCCTGGTACTTTAAGTGGAGTGTCTCTGGTATGTGCTGTGTGTACTCTCCTGCTTATATTGGCTGCTTTATACTTCAGGCCAGTACTCTGCAGAGGCTCTCCCTGCCTGCATGCCTGCATTGGTCAGTATTTAGTCTTTGGCCAGAGTGTGGCAAGTTTCAGCTAAACTTACTCTCTGGTCTCCTTGTTAAATGAGACCTGATGCTACTTCCAGTAGAAGTGAAACTTTGCAGAACTCTTTTGTCCATTGATGTGTCCTGGTTTCCATTGGTCTTCTGGGTAAGAGGCCCACCACCCTGAGACTGAGTCAAACATGACCTAGAAGAACAGTAGGTACCCAGTGCAGAGGTGTTGAACCTGGTGTAAGCAGGTAGGCAGCCATTATAGGTGCTGTGGTGTTTACATCATGTGTTTCCATGTTTATGCTGAGGGGTCTGAGAAGAAAATGGCACTATGTAGCTCCTCTGTCCCTGGAGAGGTATCTCATTGCTTGTTGTCCTCAGGTAAGGAGTTTGAGAAGAGGGAATATTCTACCTCCTGTGTGTCCCAGGAATTCTTTGGATAGTAGGTTTTTTTTAAAAAATATAATTTATTGTCATGTTGGCCAACATATGGTGTATACACTGTGCTCTTGATTTTGGGGGGTAGATTCCCGTGATTCATCGCTTACATACAACACCCAGTGCTCATCCCAAAAGTGCCCTCCTCATTGCCTATCAGACATTTCCCCTCTCTCCCCACCATTAGCCCTATGTTTGTTCTCTGTATTTAAGAATCTCTTATGGTTTCTTCCCTCCCACTCTGTTTGTAACAATTTTTCCCCTTCCCTTTCTACATGGTCTTCTGTTAAGTTTCTCAGTATCCATAGATGAGTGAAAACGTATGATCTCTCTCTCTCTCTCTCTCTCTCTCTCTTTCTCTCTCTCTCTCTCTCTCTCTCTCTCTCTCTCTCTCTCTCTCTGACTGACTTATGAAACATAGCATAATACCCTCCAGTTCTATCCACATCACTGCAAATGGCAGGATTTCATTCTTTCTCATTGCCAAGTAGTATTTCATTATATAGATAAACCATATCTTCTTTATCCATTTATCAGTTAATGGACATTTAGGCTCTTTCCATCATCTGGGTATTGTTGAAAGTGTACATGTGCTCCTATGAATCAGTACTTCTGTATCTTTTGGATAAATTCCTAGCTGTGCTACTGCTTGGTTGTAGTGTAGCTCTATTTTTAATTTTTTAAGGAACCTCCACACTAATTTCCAGAGTGGCTGGCTTCACCAGTTTGCATTCCTACCAACAGTGCAAGAGGGCACCCATTTCTCCACATCCCACAAGGATCTGTTGTTTCCTGAGTTGTTAATTTTAGCAACTCTAACAGGTGTGAAATGATATCTCAGTGTGGTTTTGACTTATATTTCCTTGATGATGAGTGACATTGAGCTTCTTTTCATGTGTCTGTTGACCATCTGGTTATATTCTTTTGAAAAGTGTCTATTAGAGGTGGGCAAGATGGCAGAGAGGTAGGGAACACTGTTACATCCGCATGCCTACAAACATCAAACTGAGAGGATTTAAAAGCCACAACTTTCTGATCTCTAGGAGCAGATGTGCACGCACTGAACCCTTATTGATATCAGACCCACAGATGCCAGAATAAGTGAGTGAAAACTGGAAACGGATACTCTGAGGGAGGGAGCGCTGGGTTCAAAGCGGAGCTGGGAAAGAGAATGCCCAGAGACGTAGCTCCCGGCCTCAGAGAGTGCGGGTCCAGAGGCTGCACAACACCCTTCAGGGCTGCGAGTCCACAGGACTGCTGTGAAGGTTGGCACAGAATTTTGAGAGCTGCATGAGAGCCTGCTGCGCTGTAGGCGAGACAGCCATGCTGCGCGCAAGTCAGCAGCACAAAACACCGGATGCGAGCTGGCCTCCAGGGAGGTGCAGAGCCTAGGGAAAGTGGAGAGACTGAAGGGAGACCTTAGCCCTTGGTGAAGAGACAAAATTTCCATTTGCAGCCCCTTGGCGCAGGGAGAGAAATCCAACCCCCTCAGTGGGCTCGCGTTTCAGTGTGCCCCGCAGCCCGCAGACCTCAGGTGGAGCCAGGGAGGCTCTCCAGTCCCTCTGCGCAGTCCCAACCAGAAAGCTGCCTGGCAGCCAGAGGTTACTTTAACAGTGGCGGAAATATTTAAAGGATTTGAAGGCCTAACGGACCTTAGAAAACTGAAACAACTCGACCCTCCCGTGGCATTGGAAGGTTGGACTCAAGAGAGTGTCTGGCAACTCGCAGTCTGAGAGACACTTGAGGTGCCGCCATTCTTCTCCCTGCATCCACTAAGGCGGGGCCTCAGAGACCAGGCCCAGAGACCCAACATACTTACATAGAACCATGCCCATCCACACTGGAGAGCATCTCCTCATGCTATTTTTTAACTTCTTTTTTTCAATTTTTTCTATCCTAATTATTTTAAATTTTTAAGCTTCCATAATTTTTTCCCTTGCTTTCTCTTTTCAATTTTCCTATTTTATCCTTCTCTCCCTTTCCCCCCTGGAGTCTGGGAAAGACCAACATTTAACACTGCTGTGATTAGATCAACTCTTTCCATTCAGATATTTTTCACTTATCTCATTTTTATCTTTATCCTCCATAGGTTTTAGACTCTCAGACTGTCCTTTATATCTGGCTCTTTCTGAGCCCCCGGTTTTTTTTTTTTTTCCTTTCTCCTTACCTGTCCTCTCTTTTCATTCCTGCTCCCTTTTTTTCCTTTCCCATTTAGTTTGCTTGTTTACCGGATCTGTCAGTGCGTTGCTGTACTTGTGTGCCCTGTGTGTTTGTCTGTGTTCCTTTTCAGGGATAATTGAAAAAACAGACCAAAGCACATAGTGGAAAGTCTCAATTATCACTGAGTAAGGAAATATATTAATTATAAGCACAACAAGAGAAACTGAGAGACACCATTAAGAGAACATCTCCTGAAACGACAGGCCCTGGAGTCAAAGAGCCTCCTTTAATAGAGTCATATAACTGGTGCACAGTGCAGAACGAGATTTTAAAACTGATAAGATACAGAAAGTCAGCCAAAATGATGAAACGAAAGAATTCTCCTCTAAAAAAATTCCAGGAAGAAAGCACAGCAACAGAACTGCTCAAAACAGACACAAGCAACATAACTGAACGAGAATTTAGAATGATTATCATAAAATATCGCTGGGCATGGGAAAAGCATAGAACCTGTAAGAGAAGATATTGATACAAAGACTAGGAACCTTCAAAATAGCTGTGACGAGTTAAAAAAAAAGGTTATAAATGAGGTGAATAATAAGATGGATGCTGCCAATGCACAGATTGAAGAAACAGAGAGGAAAATAGGTGAATTAGAAGACACAGTTATAGCAAAGGAAGAGGCCGAGAAAAACAGAGAAATTGATACAGGAGCACGAAAGGAGAATCAGAGACCTGAGTGATTAAAATCAAATGGAACAATATCCACATCATAGGAGTTCCTGAAGAGGAAGGAAAAGAAAAAGTTCCCGAAGGGGTGTTGGAACAAATTATACACGAAAATTTCCCCAATCTAGGGAAAGGGAAAGACATTGAAATTCAAGAGGCACACCGAAATCTCATAAGAAGTAACGTAAACAGAGCTTTGGCACGACATATCATAGTGAAACTTGCAAAATATAAAGACAAAAAGAGACTTCTGAAAGCAGCTAGGGAGAAAAGGGCCCTCACGTACAAAGGGAAACCTATCAGAGTGCTTATAGACCTATCTACTGAAACTTGGCAGGCCAGAAAGAATGGCAGGAAATCTTCAATGTGATGAACAGGAAGAATATGCAGCCAAGAATTCTTTATCCAGCGAGCCTGTCATTCAAAATAGAAGGAGAGATAAAGGTTTTCCCAAATAAACAAAAGTTGAGCGAATTTATCACCACCAATCCAACCTTACATGAAATCTTAAGAGGTACGCTATGAGGGAAATGTAGCAAGGAATCTAAGGTACCAGAGACATCACTACAAACATGCACTCTACAGGGAACACAATGAATCTAAACCCTCATTTTTCAATAATAACACTGAATGTCAATGGACTGAATATTCCACTCAAAGGACACAGGGTAGCAGAATGGATCAAAAACCAAAATCCTTCTATTTGCTGTCTACAGGAGACTCACCTTAGACCTAAAGACACCTCCAGATTGAAAGAAAGGGGATGCAGAAATATCTACCATGCGACTGGAAACCAAAAGAAAGCTGGAGTAGCCATATTTATATGAGACAAACTGGACTTTAATGTAAAGGCAGTAACAAAAGATGAAGAGGGACATGATATAAAAATTACGGGGTCTCTCCATCAGGAAGAGCTAACAATTATAAACATCTATGCTCCGAATTCAGGAGCTCCCAAATACATAAAACAACTAATTACACACAGAAGCAATGTTATTGATAAGAATGTACTAATTACAGGGGACTTTAATACCCCACTTACAACAATCCATAGGTCAACCAGACAAAAAAAATCACTAAAGAAACAGTGACCCTCAATGGCACACTGGAGCAGATGGAATTAATAGATACACTTAGAACTCTGCATCCTGAAGCTAGGGAATTCACTTTCTTCTCGAGTTCCCATGGCCCATTCTCCAAGATTTATCTCATACTGGGTCATAAAACAGCCCTCCATAAATAGAAAAGAATTGAGATCGTACCATGCACACTTTCAGATCACAATGTTATGAAACATGAAATCAACCACAAGAAGTCTGGAAAACCACCAAAAATGTGGAGGTTAAAAACTACCCTAGTGAAGAATGACTGGGCGAACCAGGCAATTAAAGAGGAAATTTTAAAAATATATGGAAATAAATGAAAATGAAAATATAACAACCCAAATTCTCTGGGACGCAGCAAAGTCAGTCCTAAGAGGAAAGTTCATTGCAAACTAGGCCTATTTGAACAAACTAGAAAAAACACAAACTCAAAACCTAGCACAGCCTAACAAAACTAGAAAGGGAGCAGGAAGAGCACCCCAAAGCCAGCAAAAGAAGAGAAATAGTAACAATCAGGGCAGAAATAAACAAGATAGAATTTACAAATAGATTTGAACAGATCGATGAATCTAAGAGTTGGTTTTTGGAAAAAATAGACAAAATGGATATACCTCTAGCTAGGCTCCTCAGAAAGAAAAGAGAGAACACTCAAATAGACAAAATCTTAAAGGAAAATGGATCTATTACAACAGATCCCTTAGAAATACAAGCCACCATCAGAGATTACTATGAAAAATTACATGCCAACAACCTGGACAATCTAGAAGAAATGGACAAATTCCTAAATGCATATGCACTATCAGAATTCAAACGGGAAGAGATAGACAGTCTGAACAGACCCATACCCAGTGAAGTAATCAAATCGGTTACCAATTTCTCCCAACAAATAAAAGCCTAGTGTCGGATGTATTCCCAGGGCAATTCTACCAGACATTTAAAGCATAATTAACACCGATCTTCTCAAGTTATTAAAAAACATAGAAATGGACGGAAGACTTCCGGACTCATTCTACGAAGCACATATCACTTTGATTCCTAAGCTAGACAGAGATCCAACAAAAAAAGAGAACAGGCCAATATCCTTATTGAATACGGATGCAAAAATACTCACCAAGATATGAGCAACTTGAATTCAACAACATAAAAAGAATTATCCATTATGATCAAGTGGGATTTATTCCTGGGTTAGAAGGCTGATTCAATATTTGCAAATCCAGCAATGTGATACGTCACATTAACAAAAGAAAAGAAAAGAAACCATATGATTATGTTGATACCTGCAGACAAAATACAATATCCCTTCTTAATAAAAACCCTTCAGAAAGTCGGGAAGAAGGAACTTACTTAAACATCATAAAAGCTATTTATGAAAAGCCCACAGGTAATGTTATCCTAAATGGGGAGAAACTGAGAGCTTTGCCCCCGAAATCAGGGACACGACTGGGATATCCACTCTCACCATTGTTGTTTAACATAGTGCTGGAAGACCTAGCATCAGCAATCAGACAACAAAAGGAAATAAAAGGCATCAGAATCAGCAAAGACGAAGTCAAACTTTCACTTTTCACACATGACCTGATACTCTACATGGAAAACCCGACTGACTCCACCAGAAGCCTTCTGGAACTGATCAATAAATTCAGTTATCTTCCAGGGTATAAAATCAACGTACAGAAATAGGTTGCCTTCTTATACACCAAAAATGTAGCAACAGAAAGAGAAGTCAGAAAACTGATCCCATTCACAATTGCACGAAAAACCATAAAATACCTAGGAATAAATCTAACCAAAGATGTACAAGACCTATATGCTGAAAACTATTCGGAAGAATAAACATTGTTAAAATGTCATTATTACCCAAAGCAATTTGCACATTCAGTGCAATCCCCATTAAAATTGAACCGCATTCTTCTCAAAGCTAGAGCAAACTATCTTAAAATTCATATAGAACCACAATGAAACCCGAATAGCCAAAGTAATATTGAAGAAGAAACCCAAAATGGGATACATCACAGTCCCAGACTTCAGCCTCTACTACAAAGCAGTCACCATCATGACAGTATTGTATTGGCACAAAAAAACAGACACATGGACCAATGGAATAGAATAGAGAACCCAGAACTGCACCCACAAGTGTATGGGCAATTAATCTTTGACAAAACAGGAAAGAGTATCCAATGGAAAAAAGACAGCCTCTTCAACAGATGGTGTTGGGAGAGCTGGACAGTAAAATGTAGAAGAATGAAATTAGACTACTTTCTGACACCATTCACAAATATAAACTCAAAATGGATTAAGGACCTGGATGTGAGACAGGAAACAATCAAAACCCTAGAGGAGAAAGCAGGAAGCAGCCTGCTTGACCTCAATCGCAGCAATTTTCTCCTTGTCATATCCCCAAAGGCAAGGGAATCAAGAACAAAAATGAACTATTGGGACCTCATCAAGATAAACAGCTTCTTCACTGCAAATGAAACAGTCAAAAAAACTAATAGGCAACCTACAGAATAGGAACAGATAGTGGTAAATGACATATCAGATAAAGGGCTAATTTCCAAAATCTACACAGAACCCACTAAACTCCATACCTGAAAAACGAATAATCCAATGAAGAAATGGGCCAAAGATTTGAACAGATACTTCTCCAAAGAGGACATCCAGATGGCCTACTGGCACATGATATGATGCTCAGCTTCACTCATCATCAGGGAAATACAAATGAAAACCACACTGAGATACCACCTCACATCGGTCAGAGTGGCTAAAATGAACAAATCAAGAAACTATAGATGCTGGTGAGGATGTGGAGAAACGGGCACCCTCCTACACTGTTGGTGGGAAAGTAAACTGGTGAAACCGCTCTGGAAAACAGTATGGAGGTTGCTCAAAAAAGTATCGATGGAACTCCCCTGTGACCCAGAAATAGCACTGCTTGGGATTTGCCCAAAGGATACAGAAGGGCTGATGCATAGGAGCACATGCACCCCAGTGTTCATAGCGGCACTTTCTACAATAGCCAAATGATGGAAAGAGCCTAAATGTCCATCACCTGTTGAATGTATAAAGAAGATGTGGTATATATACACAATGGAGTACTATATGGCAATTGGAAAGAATGACGTCTAGCCATTTGTAGGAAAGTGGATGGACCTCGAGGGTATCATGCTAAGCGAATAAGTCAGGCAGAGAAGGACAGATACCATATGTTTGCACTCATAAGTCTAACAGGAGAAGCCTAACAGGTCCATAGGGAAGGGAAGGTGGAAAGAGAATTGGGGAGAGAGAGGGATGCAAATCATGAGCGATATTACACAGTGACAACGATCCAAGTGCTGAAGGGGGAGGGGGAGGAGGGAAGGGATGATGGTCATGGAGGAGGGGCACTTGTGGGGAGAAGCACTGGGTGTTATATGGAAACCAATTTGACAATAAACTCTTTTAAAAATAAATAAATGAATAAATAAAATAAATGCTTACCATGAGAAATGGAAAAAACTGTGTCTATTAACATCCTCTGCCCATTTATTTACTTCACTGGAGTATTTGTTTTTCTTCTATTGAGTTTGCTAAATTCTTTATAGATCTTTGATACTAATCCTTTCACAGTTATGCCATTTGCAGATATTTTTTCCCATTCTGTAAGTTGGTTTTTAGTTTTGTTGATTGTTTCCTTTGCAGTGCAGAAGCTTTTTATCTTGATGAGGTCCCAGTAGTTTATTTTTATTTTTAATTCCCTTGCCTTTGGAGATGTGTTGAGCAACAAATTGCTGCGGCTGAGTTCAAAGAGTTTGTTGCCTATTTTCTCCTCTAGGGTTAGATGGGTTCTTGTCTCACCTTTAGGTCTTTCACCCATTTTGAGTTTTGCTTTTTTTTAATATGGTGTAAGAAAGTGATCTAGTTTAATTCTTTTGAATGTTGCTGTCCAGTTATCCCAGCACCATTTGGAGCCTGTATTTTTGTCCATCGGCATTTCTTTCCTGCTTTGTCAGAGATTATTTGACCATAATTTTGGGGGCCAATTCTCGTTCTGTGTTGTATTCCACTGGTCTATGTATCTGTTTTTGTGCCAGTACCATACACACTGTCTTAATGATTACAGCTTTGTAGTAGAGGCTAAAGTCTGCGATTGTGATGCCTCCTGCTTTGGTTTTCTTTTTCAACATTACTTTGGCTATTCAGGGTTGTTTGTGGTTCCATACAAATTTTAGGATTGTTTGTTTTAGCTTTGAGAAGAATGCTGGTGCGGTTTTGATTGGGATTGCATTGAGTGCATAGGTTGGTTTCGGCAGTATTGACATTTTAACAATATTTATTCTTCCAGTCCATGAGCATGGAATGTTTTTCCATTTCTTTATGTCTTCTTCAATTTCCTTCATATGTTTTCTATAGTGTTCAGCATATAGATCTTTTACTTCTTTGGTTAGGTTCATTCCTAGGTATTTTATGGTTCTTGATGTAATTTTAAATGGGACTGGTTTCTTGATTTCTCTTTCTCTTCCTTCATTTTTGGTGTATAGAAATGTAACTGATGTCTCTACATTGTTTTTGTATCCTCCAACTTTGCTGAGTTCATGTATCAGTTCTAGCATCTTTTTGATGGTCTGTCAGGTTTCCCATGCAGAATATCATGTTATCTGTGAAAAGTGAAAGTTTGACTTCTCCTTTGCCAATTCGGATGCCTTTTATTTCCTTTTGTTGTCTAATTGCTAATGCTGCGACTTCCAACACTATGTTACATAGCAGTGGTGAGAGTGGACATCCCTGTCGTGTTCCTGATCCCACGGGGAAAGCTCTCAGTTTTTCGGTATTGATATTAGCTGTGGACTTTTCATATATGGCTTTTATCATGTGAAGTTATGTTCCCTCTATCCTGTGTTTTTTGAGGGTTTTTATTCAGAAAGCATGCTGTATCTTGTCAGATACTTTTCTGCATCTACTCATGATATTATGGTTCTTATCCTTTCTTCTTTTAATGTCATGTGTCACATTGATTGATTTTCCTAATATTGTACCAATCCTACAGCCTAAGAATGAATCCCACTTGATCATGGTGAATAATTCTTTTAATATACTGTTGATTTCGATGTGCTTGTATCTTGTTGGGAATATTTCATCCATGTTCATCAGGGATATTGGCCTGTAATTCTCCTTTTTTGTGAGGTCTCTGTCTGGTTTGGGAATCAAGATAATTATGGCTTCATAGAATGAGTCTGGAACTTTCCTCCCATTCTATTTTATCAAACAGCTCGAGAAGGATAGGCATTAACTCTGCTTTAAATATCTGGTACAATTTCCTTTGGAAACCATCTGGTCCTGGATTCCTATTTGTTGGATTGGAGATTTTTGATAACTGATTTAATATCTTTGCTAGTTATGGGTCTTTTCAAATTTTCTGTTTCTTCCCATTTGAGTTTTTCTAATGTATGTGTGTCTAGGAATTTACCCATTTCTTTTAGATTGTTTGGTTTGTTGGTATGTAATTTTTCATAGTATTCTCTGATAATTCTTTGTATTTCTGAGCTGTTAGTTGTGATGTGTCCAATTTCACTTGTGATTGTTTTCTTTTTGGGTCCTCTCTTTTCTTTTTAAGAAGTCTGCCTAGTGTTCTATCAATTTTCTTTATTTTTTCCAAAAAAAAAAAAAAAGCCCTTTGTTTCACTGCTCCGTTCTACTGTTTTTTTGGATTCCATATTGTTTATTTCTGCTCTGATCTCTACTATTTGTCTTTTTCTACTGGGCTTTGGGTTTCTTTGCTGTTCTGCATCTAGTTCCTTTAGGTGTGCTGTTAGATTTTGTATTTCAAATTTTTCTTGTTTCTTAAAATAATCCTGGATTCCAAGGTATTTTCGTTTTTGAACTGTCTTTGCTACATCCCAAAGGATTTGGACTATTGTGTTTTCATTTTCATTTGCTTCCATATATTTTTTTATTTTATTCTTTAGTTGCCTGGTTGACCCATTCATTTTTTAGTAGGATGTTCTTTAACCTCCATGCATTTAAAGGTTTTCCAAATTTTTCCTGTAGTTGATTTGAAGTTTCATAGAATTGTGATCTGAAAATGTACATGGTATGATCTCAATTCTTTTATATTTATTTAGGGCTGTTTTGTGACCCAGTATGTGATCTGTTTTAGAGAATGTCCCATGTGCATTCGAGAAGAATGTGTATTCTGCTACTTTTGTATGAAAAACTCTGAATATATTTGTCAAGTCCATCTGGTCCAGCGTATCACTCAGGGCCATTGTTTCTTTATTGATTTCCTTCCTAGATGACCTGTCCATTGCTCTAAGTAGAGTGTTAAAGTCCCCTGCAGTTATCAGATTCTTATCAATAAGATTGCTTATGTTTGTGATTAATTGGATTGATTTATATATTCAGATGCTCCCGAATTGAGTGCATAAACATTTATAATTGTTAGGTCTTCTTGATGAATAGGCCCCATAATTACGATGCAATTCCCTTCCTCATCTCTTGCTACAGACTTTAGGGGTTTTTTGTTGTTGTTGTTGTTGTATTTTTTAAATATATAGTTTGTTCTCAAATTTGTTTCCATATGACACCCAGTGCTCTTCCCCACACGTGCCCTCCTCCATGACCATCACCCCCCTTCT